>JAFIRS010003119.1:0-155164 GCA_018342105.1 Gonioctena quinquepunctata | reverse complement strand
AAAATCTTGTACGATTTTACAAACATGGAAAATTATTTTCGTATCAGCCTCTTCATGTGCTTCGCAGATTAAATTTTCATTAATATTTTTTATCTATTTATCAAAGTTTAATTTGACGAATTTAACGCCAAAATGTGGTACGAATTCATCACTAGCCCAGTGATTAATGATGAATTTTATAAATGCTATTTTAAATTTCGAATTACGCAATTCTTTTGAAAAATCTGTGGTGCGTTTTTGTTCCGGCCCAGAGATATTATAATCGCGATTTTCAGAGTTTCCTCGCAAAGCATGCTCGCAATCTTTTATTGATGGCGTGAAGTATCGATCAAAAAGTATAACAATATCTTGTGCATTAAATTTTAAAATACTTTGTAAAAATTTCTTTGAAATATTCGCGAAGGTCACGGGAACATCCTTCATCAAATATAAAAAAAAAACATCTATTAGAACAACGTCTGTATATGCTGGTGTTTCGCTATAGATTTACATTTCTAAGCTTTTCATCAATGCAGATTTATCTGTTTTGCAGTACGATGCCATCTAAATGACACAAAGAAAGTGGCACTGGAGTCAACGGATAGGATAGAACTTTTTTCAGATCAACGTTTTGTTCAACTGAAACTGCGAGAAGTCTGCCGAAAAGGTCACGTTGCATTCGTATTTCCTGAATTTTTCCATTCACATCGACCTGTTTTTTTTCAATGAGTCTGCAAATGTTTTAACTTTATTAGTTAAAATGTTTGCCTCGAATCGTGAACGGTCTTCGTTGCAACCAGAAATAAATGCTTCTCACAATTCTTTTGCCGTGATTTTCTACATTTAATAAACATTCTGTTGCTGCTTGGCCATTTGATATATTAAACAATAAATTCGTATCGATATTTCGATCAAAAGGATTCAAGTTTTGATTTATAATATTTATGAAATTTTTCAATTGCGATGAACTCTTTTGTATTCGGTTTCTTGTAAATCAGCTGTGACATCTTGATTTAATCTTAAGCCAGTTTTTTTGCAAAACATGAGATATTATTGTGGATCTTATGCTATGACTCTTACACCAGCGCTGCCGGGGCTGATATAGAGTTCGTAATTTGTTTGTTCAGGTAAGATCGATCGGTATTCTTGAAAACGGCTTGTCGGTTCTTCTTATTCCGAAAGATCCTCTGTCAAATTCTACTTCGAGTCCTGGATGAGTTTCGTGAACTTTGCATAATTTATTGTGATACGCAACCAACCAACGAGCATAATTTGGTTGATTGAATACGAAAAATTAATTAGTTGTTTTAGGTGAAATAAATTTAAACAATTCAAAGTCGTTGGTTCGAATGCTTGCGGTTAGCATTAAATAATGATTAATAAGATCAATATATATCATATAGTATTGTGCAGTTTTCCATGCTCACCTTTTAAAAGTTGTATCACTGTACTCTTCGTATTTTTCAATAATGTGCAATAATCCAACTAGATCGATAGTTGGTACTATTGACCGATTCTTTATAAAATTTTGCAGGTTGTTTTTCACATTTTCGCTCATTTGAACATCTTCAGATTGCACAAATCTTTGAAAATGCAAAATAGAAAAAGCTAAGCTTATCAAAGGATGTATCCGTTTTCACCTATTAAAATGCTTTCCGCTTAAAAATCCATTCAACGATCAACTTGCCAGCAAATCAGAGTCAATGAGTACATTCGATATTCCACTATTATCTATATAATGGAATGAAATAAGCCATTTGAATGTGAAAAGCACCTAAATGTATAAACAAATTATTAAAATTTTGCACATTATTTCTTTCAGTTGACTGAATTTGTAGAACAATTTTTGCTATCGCTAAATCATATGTGATTTGCATATACTTTTCGTTACATTCTTCAGCAATTTTTTGAGCCTGATGCATTGTTTCAGCAACTACATGATTACTTGTTGGAGAAAAATTAATTGTAGTTTAATAAGAAACTCTCTGTTTTGTTGACATATCTTCAAATAATAAACTGTTAAAGCCTACCCACATAGAAGTATTCTCAATCTGCAATACATGTGATAATAGCCAAGCAGAATGTATCTTTTTATGTGTGTTCAAACTATTTGGAATGAAATGCACAGATTTATGAGGTGAAACGTCTAAAACTTCAACAATTTTTGGCTTCTTTTGTCTCGTTTTCAAGGCTTGCGTCAGGCTCAATGTTCTGAAAAATAATACCTACGGTATCGTGAAGAGTATTTTTTCCAGTTAGCGTTTTCACGTATCGATGGAAATTGTTATACGCTAATCCTGTACAAAGATTCGCTTTTCTTATTATATCTTCAGGACATATTTGAGTTTCGTCACTGGAGCAATAAGTCGCCTCAGTTTCAATTTCTTCAATTCTGTGTAGCTACAGCAATGACCATATCTGAAATTTCAACAACCTTCCTGCTACTCTTGGGGCTTTTCTTTTGTTATGCCTAACGTCAGATGTTTGCTGTTTTCAATCTGCCGTTAGTTACAGCATAAATAGCGTCTTCACTGAAAGATTCAACCAATCGACTTCGAGCATTACTAAGTTGATTAAGCGAGCGTTGACCACTCAGCAACAAACAGTAAAACTTCAAAAAACTTGGAATTTCAGAACATTCGCCATCCATTATATTTTTTGTTTTTAAATTAGATGGAAGTTTATTCTTCTCAATCTGCAATATTCTGTTTCTTAAAAGTAATGCTGCTGACTCAATTACATCTACATTCAGCAGAGATTCCAAATCTAAATCCCCTAAATTTACTCCAGAATATGGCATGACAAGTTTACAATTTTTAACAGAGATTATTTTTATCTGGCCTTTAAATGTTTCTAGTAATTTTTTTCTGCAGGTACCACGGTGCTAAATAATTCGGCGTAACATCTAGATTTTCTTTGGCTAATTCATTTTCAAGCTGCTCGATAAACATACGTCGCAAACGGACAAGTAACAACATTCTTTTTTTGCAACTATGATATTTTGCACAAACGTACTTATGCTGTCATATGCTAACTTGTAGCATTCTCTGTGGCACGATACGCTCGTTTCCACTTTCTGAGCCCGACGATTGCACTCGCTTTTATAATCGTTGATACATTGTATATGATATTTCAAAATAATATTGGACTGCAACATATTTTCAATATTCTCCAACATGTCTAAATCATCTGTTATTGTAGCAAAAGAATTCACTGTGGTCGCAATTGAATTATATTGCGATGTATGCAACTTTTGCCACCGTCCGTTGTGTTTTTTCTCTCTTTGTTGCATATAAAGCAAATATTCAATTGAGAGAATTCCTTTTCATACGTTTCACCGCAAAAAATATTTTTCAAGTTATTCATCAACTCAGAAAATACAAAATTAAAATAATTGCTATACTATTATAAATATATCGTACATTACTGCAGAATCTGTTGGCTCTACGTCTATCTCGGATTATTTTCGGACTCATCGCCGCCACCTGATTCCCTGTAAAAAAAATTATTATAAACAATACTTCTTTCTTAGTACATGAAAATTACTATAAAAAATGTATAATGTTATGTACCTAACTGCAGAACCTGTCAGCTCTACGTCTATTTCCGGATTATTTTCGGACTCATTGCCACCACCTGATTCCCTGTAAAAAAAATAATTTTGTATTCAGTTAATAACAATTTTATTGAAGTAAATGAAAATTATTTTGAATAATTAATAATAATATGTACCTTACTGCAGAACACGTCGGTTCTACGACTGCCTCTACATTTTTTTCGAGCTCATCGCCGACAGCTAATACCGTGTGAAAAAATGAATTTTTAATTATCGCCTTGCACTTATTCAAAGTCTCTTCCGTGAATAACGTCAGCGGCTGTTGCTTTTTAAAACAGAAAACACAAATTTCGCTCATTTTGAAACACTTCTCTCGTCACGGACGAATCTCAAACCGACGCTCTTCGCAGAAAAGTCGTTAGATTTCGAGCTAAACGACCTTTCGTGGTGGGGGAATAGGGCCATCTCTCTCTTCCTAGATTATATTATATAGAAAAGGGGAGTTCAACGAACCGGAGCTATTGTGTACAAAACTTCCAGTTCTTACCTGTGTGTATACCTGCGTTCGTTAATATAAGTACACTGTTGTATTCGAACGAATTTTATTTCTGGGAATTTTAGGCACAACTGCGACACAGAAGTGCCTTATTAAAATAAATGTCGTACTTTGAATGATTATGATAATGTAACGAACCTAGGCCGGACCTGTCGCCTCCCGCGTCGCCATCGACAGCGATGAGATCATCCCCGGAGATATTCGAGAACCATCCAGTCCCTCTTCCGCGTAATGCAACGGTCAATATTGGAAACAATTGGAACACGCCGGTCGCCAACGGAAAGAATTCGAAACATCGAGAATGCTGTATCGGAGATAAATAGGCAACCCTCAAGTCTCAGAGACAGTCTGAACGAGCCCATACCATCGAGCTATACAGTGGCGTAGTAATACAAATTAAGTTGTAGATTAAGTGTGAAATAAATTAGTAGAACCAAGTTAAGTTTATTTACGTTACAATTGGTGTCGGAAGTGAGATTTTGAAAATAAACAAGTGATCGTGGAGTGGATAGTCAGAAAAATAAATTGATAGACCTTTTTGTACGCCCAAAATAGACAGTGGCCCGGTTTTCGCGAAGTGGACAATTGTGCGGGGAATATAAACTGATACACTGTTCGCGGAAACAGAAAATGAGTGGCCCGGTTTTCGCGAAGTGGACAATTGTGCGTGGGAATATAAACTGATACACTCTTCGCGTGAAACAGACAATAGACTGGTGGCCCGTGGAAAAGAATTCGCGAAGTGAATTTTTAACAAACTGATAAACTTTTCGTGTGAAACAGACTGATACCTCGTCAAAGACAAAATGTGTTCAAGAAAAGTGCGCCTTGCGGATTTGAAGGTAGCGGAGTGGCCCGGGAAAAGAATTCGCGAAGTGGAAATTGTGCGTGGGAATATAAACTGATACACTCTTCGCGTGAAACAGACAATAGACTGGTGGCCCTGATTGAGACAGGGATGGAGGAAAGGAACTGGAAACAACAGGTAAAAGCAAGTACTCCAGGAAAGACTTGCAGAAGGACTTATACAAGAAGGTGAGGACCCGAAACATTTTTATTCGAAGTTCCGGAGGTGATTTAAGTTTGGTAATGAATAAACTGGAAGAAAATTCAAGAAGCCTGGAAGAAAATGCTAAAATCTGGAAGAGAAGCTTCAAGAAAATTCTATAAATCTGGAGAAGCTTTCTAGAAATCTGGAAGAGAAGCTTCGAGAAAATTCAAGAAGCCTGGAAGAGAATGCTAGAAATCTGGAAGAGAAGCTTCAAGAAAATTCTAGAAATCTGGAAGAAGCTTCTAGAAAATTCAAGAAGCTTGGAAAAAAATGCAAGAAGCCTGGAAGTGAAGTTTCTGGAAAACACGGAGGGCCAAAAAAAGAATTGTGTGGTATGGCTACTTTTCTATAAGAAAGAATGTGTACCGTTGAGACAGAGATAGATAAAATTAGGGACAAATGAACACGGAGGTAGATAAAATGAAGGAAACGATCAGTAAGCTGGAAAAACAATCTAATAGTGCGCCCTCCACAGAGATGGTTAACGAAAATGCAATGCTGGACTTGAGTTTGAACTTGGATAAAGTTCAAGAGGGTATAAAAGATGTCAAGGTCATTTCTGAAATAGGAAGCTTTCCATGAAGCCACCTCAATTCGACGGAAAAAACTCCTGGGAAAATTACCGCCGACAGTTTGAAGCAGCGCAAAGCAAATGGATGGAATGCAGGGAAGAGCTGTAGCACTAACACTTGCATTACGTGGAGAAGCGACGAATATTCTACAAACTCTAACCGCCCAAGAACAGGAGGACTATGATCAGCTGATTAAACATCTAGAATTACGATATGGCCACGCCCATTTGGAACACGTATACCACTCCCAGCTGAAAAATCGCTGCCAAAAATCGGGCGAATCCTTACAAGAATTCGAAACTGACATTGCACGCTTGGTTCGTCTCGCATATCCAGCCATACCGGAAAATGTAATGGAGCGATTAGCGGTTCAGGCATTCTTGGATGGACTCCGTGACCAAGAAACCAGACAAGCGTTGATATTAGCTCGTCCAACACATCTCGTAGACGCACTGGCACGAGCTTTGGAATTTGAGGCAGCAAAACAATGCTGCAAAAGCCAAAGTAAAGTTCAAACGATTGAGGAAGACTCACAGGAGCCTGCTAACTTGGAAGCTGCCATAAGAAAAGTGATGAAGGAAGTGTTGCCTGAGAAAAGACATATAAGATGCCGGAATTGTCGCAAAATTGGACATGTGCGTAGCAAATGTCCAACATTCATCGACTCCGATGCAGGAAAACTAGACGTAAGAAGGGGCAATCGTCGGCATGTGTCCGCAAGCCCCGGTTAACAACGCATATGTCGCTATGCTTCAACGACAGAACAAGGGTGTCTTCGTAGACGGTCTCATCAATAACGAGCCTTGCACCATGCTGCTAGATACAGGTGCGACTAGGACAATTCTCAGGCCTTCCTTTGCCAGAACACCGGAACGGATTGAACCGACAACTTGGAAGCTACGCACAGCAACAGGGGAGCCAGCTACTGTATATGGCGAGCTACCGATTGAAATAATTTTGGGCAACACTAAAGTGAAACATCAGGCACTTGTAGCGGACATCGAAGACGATGCAATCATCGGAATGGACATCATGAATTCCAGAGGGTTTGAATTGGATTTCAAAGACGGCGTCCTACGTGTCAACGGAGAAGAGCTGGTACTTCATGGGAGAAGTGAAGAGTTGATCCGTGTGCTGTTGGCTGAAGATGTAAGCGTACCTGAGAGGGCTGAAACCATTCTGGAGGCTCGCCTGGACGGGAGTGCGAGCAGTGGAGACGTGGTGATGTTCGAGCCCAAACTTCATGATGGGAAAAATTTGGGCGAGGATTGCACTAGGAAGACCTTGTTGCGTGCTGACAAATTTGTGCCGGTAAGGGTCATGAATGTCAATTATTTCCCAGTGACCTTGAAGAAAGGAACAATTTTGGGGCACTGCTCGTCAGTTTCATCCGTGAAACCGGGGCGTACGAGGTACGATTAGCCAACCCAACAACTTGCCCACAGAACTAGAGAATTAGTTGCCATCTCTTCCAAAGACATAAAACCAGCTCAACAGCCCAAACTAAGAGATTTAGTCAAAAAGTACCAAGACATCTTCGATACCGGACAAGGAAAAGGGGGTCGAACTAATGTGGTCCAGCACAAGATTGATACTGGGGGTGCCCGACCGATCCGGCAATCAGCAAGAAGACTTCCTCTTGCCAAGAAGGCAGAGGCTGACAAAATAGTCAGCGAGATGGGAAAAGAAGGAGTTATCGAACCGTCTGACAGTCCCTGGTCCTCTCCAGTCGTACTGGTGAAGAAAAAGGATGGATCGACACGCTTTTGTGTAGACTATCGCCAACTAATAATGTCACGAAGAAGGACAGTTACCCTCTCCCGAGAATAGATGACACCCTAGACACGTTGGCTGGTTCCACGATTTTCTCGACCCTTGATCTGAAGAGTGGATACTGGCAAGTAGAACTCGCTCAGGAAGATCGAGAAAAGACTGCTTTTACCATCGGCTCAGGATTGTGGCAGTTCACCGTTATGCCATTCGGGCTCTGTAATGCTCCCGCCACATTCGAAAGATTGATGGAAACAGTACTGAAGGGACTCTCATGGAACACGTGTCTAGTGTATCTCGACGACATAATTGTGGTCGGCAGATCGTTTGAGGACCACGTGAAAACTTGGAGGAAGTATTCCTGCGACTGAGGAACTCGGATTGAAGCTGAGCCCTAAGAAATGCCATCTGTTCCAAAAGAAGTACGATACCTCGGCCACGTTGTCTCTGGGGAAGGAGTAGCAGTGGATGACCAGAAGATCAAAGCTGTTAGGATTGGCCCATCCCAAAAGACATTCACCAACTTCGAAGTTTCCTTGGTTTATGCACATACTATCGCCGATATGTGCTGGATTCCCAACATCGCTAAACCACTGACCAAGCTCACGGAAGGCCAAACAAAGTTTCAGTGGTCCGAAGAATGTCAAGACTCATTCAGGAAGCTGAAAGGAGCTTTGATCAACGCACCTATACTGAGCTATCCCCTACCCAAAGGGAAATTCATTTTGGATACGGACGCCAGCAACGTGGGACTTGGAGCTGTCCTATCTCAGATCCAGGAGGGACAGGAGAAGGTCATTGGTTATTTCAGCAAGACGCTTAGCAAACCAGAGCGCAATTACTGTGTCACCAGGCGAGAGCTGTTGGCTGTTGTAAAGGGAGTGGAACACTTCTACAAGTACGTGTATGGAAGAAGATTCCTGTTGAGAACTGACCATGCAGCTCTCAAATGGCTCTTACAGTTCAAAAATCCTGAGGGTCAAGTAGCACGTTGGATCAGAGACTCCAAGAATTCGATTTCGAGATCGAACATCGAGCCGGAACTAGCCATAAGAATGCAGATGCCTTGTCGCGAAGACCATGTCCAGATGATTGCTCACATTGCCGACGAGCAGAAGAGAAGAAGCAACACTTTGTAGAACCGCGGCAATGGATGACAACTGGAATGACAGCAAGATCCAGAAAGACCAAAGAGAGACCCCGACCTTGGCTTAGTCGTCAGCTGGAAGAAGGGCAATCGAAGACCATCATGGCAGGAAGTCGCAGGTTACTCGCCGGCTGTTAAGTCCTATTGGGCACAATGGAACTCTCTTATTCTGGACAATGGGATCCTGAAACGTGTGTTGGAGGCCGATATTGGTGGGAAGACAGACGCCAAATAATTGTTCCCAGGAACAGAAGAGAGGAAGTGCTGCGGAAATCCATGATGGAGTCGCCGGAGGACATCTGGGAGTGACGAAGACCCTGCAGAAAGTGAGGCAACGGTTTTACTGGGCCAATTGTCAAGCTGACGTCCAGGACTGGTGCAGGAAGTGCGCTGTATGCGCTGCTAGCAATGGACCTCGAATACGACCCAAGGCCCCGATGCGTCAGTACAACGTAGGCAGCCCGTTCGAGAGAATCGCCATTGACATCGCCGGCCCGTTTCCCGTATCCGACCACGGGAATAAATACATCCTTGTGGCAATGGACTACTTCAGTAAGTGGGCGGAAGCCTATGCCTGCCCAACCAGGAAGCCATCACCGTCGCCGACGTCTTGGTGAAAGAGTGGATATGCCGATTCGGTATTCCAATGGAGCTGCACTCGGATCAAGGCAGAAATTTCGAATCAACCTTTTCCAAGAAATATGTCTACTGCTGAACATCCGCAAGACAAAGAACCACGGCCCTACATCCGCAGTCCGATGGAATGGTGGAACGGATGAACAGGACGATCAACCGCCACTTGTCCAAGGTTGTCTCTGACCATCAAAGAGACTGGGACCAGTATCTTCATTTGTTCCTGATGGCCTATCGATCCGCAGTACACGAGTCAACCGGTCAAACTCCTGCTAGTATTATAATGGGCCGAGAACTGCGACTGCCTTGTGACCTGAAGTTTGGGATACCGCCAGGACAAGACACTGCGGGAGAGGACTACGTCAGCAAACTTCGGCAGAGAATGGACGACATCCACGAACGAGTCCGGTTGAACATCCAGAGTGCCAGCGATAAAATGAAGAAGACCTATGACATCAAGGCCGACGCCGGAGGATTTAAGGTTGATGACCTGGTTTGGCTGTACAACCCCAAACGTCGTCGTGGACTATCACCAAAGTTGCGGAACTCGTGGAAGGCCCGTATAAGATCGTCAAAGGATAAACGACCTTGTGTACCGAATCCATAAGCCACCCGAGGGAAACCAAGGGTCGTCCATTTCAACAGGTTGGCCTTACGCTGGAAACCATGACCAAGTTCGCACCCTCAAGCCACCGGAGGATGATATGACGTTCGAGAAGTTTATGTCCTTGTATTCAAACGGGCAGAAAGTTCTACATGGGGTTACTAAGAGGAGTCACGAGACCTTTTCGAGGTGCCTGCTGACTCCGCACTAGCGCACTGTGTGGCAGAAGATCTTCGAATGTCCAGGGGCATCGCCGTAGTGTTCTCCAAGAAATTTGGTCAACTCCAAACACTGCGGGAGCAGAATCCAGAAGTTGGTGGGGTGCTACAGTTGAAGAAAGGCCAGAGAAACATCTACTACCTAGTCACCAAGAGGCATTCCCAAGATAAACCGTCTTATGAAGATGTCTGGAAGAGTCTCACCAAACTAAGAGATACTATGGTGGACCAGAATCTGGTGGATCTAGCAATTCCAAAATTATCCTGTGGTATTGATGGGTTGGACTGGAGAGTCATAAGAAGTATGCTGGAGGCGATATTCAGATCCAGCGGCGTCAAGATTTTGGTTTGCTGTAACCCTCTTCCACGACCGATCATGAAGACCGTGGAGTGTTACTTCCATCGAACTTCACGGTGCAGATATGGGGAGTCATGCAGATATCGTCACACTCCAAGGATGAAATTTCGGGACGAAATGTCTTTAAGAAGGGGGCAATGTAACGAACCTAGGCCGGACCTGTCGCCTCCCGCGTCGCCATCGACAGCGATGAGATCATCCCCGGAGATATTCGAGAACCATCCAGTCCCTCTTCCGCGTAATGCAACGGTCAATATTGGAAACAATTGGAACACGCCGGTCGCCAACGGAAAGAATTCGAAACATCGAGAATGCTGTATCGGAGATAAATAGGCAACCCTCAAGTCTCAGAGACAGTCTGAACGAGCCCATACCATCGAGCTATACAGTGGCGTAGTAATACAAATTAAGTTGTAGATTAAGTGTGAAATAAATTAGTAGAACCAAGTTAAGTTTATTTACGTTACAATAATGTTATTTTATTTTAAGTAAATTATAAATAAAAAACGAGTTGCCGCGTGTAACATCTATAGAGAGCGAAAAAAATTCATTTCTTATTTACTGACTGACGGGCGTTGTTCTACGGAATGGTTGACTGACCATTTCATTTATTAATAATATAGTCAGTAGTAGTTACTAAACAAATTTTACGCTTAATAAACGAATTGCACCCTTATAAACCTCGCTACGTACATTACAGCTGACTGACCAGCTGTGTCCCCATAGGACGTTGACTGATTATCATAATTTTGATTTACACATAAAAAACAAAAGTTTATAAAGTTTCAGCCATAAGAAATTGATTTCATCATGTCGGTGGTCACGACATGTTTGACCGCGCACCTGAGACACCTGTTCTAATATCCGCTTGACTGACCGCAGCATTTTATTGTAAATTATGATTATAATCACCTGAGAAAAAACCAGGCTTAATAAATTCAGATACTTTTTTTGGCTCTGCCTCTCCGTCTATTATGAGAAATGGCCCATTCCCCTAATTGTATTTTCAAATTAGAATCATTGCACTCAATCTGTTTTTGCATTTCATTGCGGTTTTGCCCAGTTTGTACCACATGTTGAGGTTATTCATAACTGAAATCACTTTCAACATCAAGATGAACATCGCTAGGTAGAGAACAAGCATCATCTGAATGAGAATCTCTTTCCATACACTGACTTGGTTCTATACATATTTCATCTTCATCTATGCTTTCTTCACTTTCACTATTATATTCTTGGACTAAGGCAAGTAATCTATCCCTATCATTGTTCAAATTGCGGAAATAAGAGGTTCTGCTCCTCTTTCTTGAATTCAACATTTTGATAGTTTGTCTACAATCAATTCGAAAATACAAAAGGCCTGTGAAAATGACGTATGATCTGTAATTATTCGATAATCCAAGCTGTAACTGTGCCCCTTATGAGAATATTTGGCGTGTATCAATTTCACTTGTACCTACCGCCCATACCTATTTTACCGATTAATCCAGTCGCAAGAAATGAAAAAGGTGAATGTTCAAATAACGAACAAGCTGATCTCTGGAAACTGGAGGCAAAATTACTGAAAATAACTTTCGACTTTAAGGTCAAACAACACAAGACACTACTATAACCTCTAAAATATTTTTAGCGCCCACAACAAACCTCAGAACACATTGAACGCAACTTCCAGCGTGTCCCTATTCTGACTTCATAATTGGTCGAGATGATTGAATAGTTGCATCTGTCAAATTCAACCAATTGCAGAGCTGGGATTTCATCACTTGTACAGAGCGGTGGATCCTGATTCTATTTCATGAACTCATAATCGAGAAGCACAGACTGTTATAGTACTTGCTTTCATTGGATGAGAAGATACATAGTCTGAGAGATGATTTTCCCTGGATTCACAATTCACGTGCGACTCAGTTTTTTTTTATCACATCGATACGGTTCACTGTTCACTTATTGGTTCGAGATATTTGGGAAACAAGGTTCTAGATTCATATATTGATATTTTTATTTTCAAATTGATATATATATATATATATATATATATATATATACAATTTGAACATGTAATTTCATCATAGACACTACTAGAGTTTTCAAGAATTTTATGATGATTCAACCCATACTTTGTTTTTAATATCTTTTTAGTAAATTGTAATGAGTCCTAGACCCTAACTAGTATTTTTAAATAAGTCATTTTCAGTCAATTATGCTTTCAAGATATCGTAATGTTGTAGATGGTTTTAATGACTTTGTGTCTTTTTTAAGTTAGCTTTAAGGTTAATATTATATTACTACTACTTTGTCAACAAGATGTAATATCTTTGAACAATGAAGTATATTTTCTCTCTCTGAGAAATGGTGACCCCTTAAACCAACATTCATTGGAAATGAGGGCTGAAGGAGATGTGCCCGTGAAGCCACATCAGCGGGATTATTCTTCGAATCTATATAGTAGTGATGTAACGAATATTCGTATTCACATATTTCTGCGCATTCGCAAAATTCATGCGAATATTTTGCGAATATGAATATCAGAAAAATAGATAATGTGTAAATAATATTAGGTATTCAAATAAAACAATAAAATTATTATAAAATCATAAAACTATACTCTTAAACTGAACTATTTATTTTTTATGTATAATAAAATAATCTACCACTATATAGTGCCAAGAAATAAAGGGAACATGTTCATGAATATAGAATACACGATTAGCGACAAAAGTTTTCCAACGGTGGGGCGATCCATTTATCCAATTCAACGTAATTTGCGAATACGACCAAGCATTAATATTGCAAAATTTGAGATTTTCATCAATGCTGTTTAAAACAAACATCATCAGTTCAGCGAGTAACACCATAGCACATAATTCCAAACGGGCAATAGTCAATTTTTGTTTTGGATTTGCGCATTCAAAATTAATGTGTGTTCGATTATCTCGAACGGCGCGGATATATATTACGCAAGCGTAACCTTCATGGTTCGAATCACAAAATCCATGTAACGCCCGTATGCACCGTATTTAAATTTAATCGCGATTAGTCAATCTAACTTACTCCTCTTAGATTAAATACCAATGCACCGCGGATTGTTTGGGTAATCCGGATTAACATTTTGGCAACATTGCATATTATAGCAAAGCTAGTGGCAAAAAGTAGTAGAGTGAAATTATAACCTCGTTTTTTTGTAATGTTCAACACTGTTCAAAAATACTGTCATTTGTATTTTTGATTGTAAATATGGAAAAAGGAAATGAAAGGAATCGTATTCCTAATTTTTCTACTGGCGAAAAGGTATGCCTAATGAATATTTGTAAAAAGTACCAAAAAGTACTTGAAGACAAACAAACAAACAGAACATCAATTGATGATAAAAATAAGACATGGACAAAAATTTTGAATGAATTTAATAGTCAGGCTTCCATCATATGCTACAGAAGCAGTGAACAACTTAGAACGGTTATATGCGAATAAAAAAAAAGAATTACGTAAGAAGTTTGCTGATCATGAGAAAGGTACATACATAAAAGGAGGCGGACCACTACCACCTGATCCGAAGTTGGATGCAGCAGACACTATTTTAATCAGCATGCTAAATGAAAATACTGTATCAGGATTTTATTCAGAATTTGACTCCGACAATTCAGGAATATTTGAACCTTCAGAAAAAAAGCGAAAAGGAGAATGTGATACCCAAATTTACGAGTTTGATCCTGCTACTGGTTCGTTTATTGAAGAAACTGATTCTGAGAATATATGTGAGTTTCTAGATTTTTTTTATCATAGTACTTGCTTATGCCCTTTATTCGAGCCTTTATTACTACCAAGAAACAAGACCTAATCTTTATTTACATTTTTAGGTTGTGGAAGAATTGAATGAAGAAGAGGAAAACAGGGCAGCAAAGACATATAAGAAAATGTCCGCCTGGCATATTTCAAAAACCAGTGAACCAAAAATTAATGGTGTCTCCCTCTTGCCAGTCAAAAGAAACTGAAAAAGTTCAGACATCCTTATCGACCTCGGTATCGACTCAAAATAGCAGCACCCCAAATGGAAAACCATTCCATGGAAGGCGACCAATAGGAGGTATAAGAGTTCTGACATCTTCAGATATAGCTGAAAAGTACAAAAATGTATGAGTTACAACCTTTCGCTCTGGAACCTCACCACAGCTTGATCCTTCCTTTCTTGGCCAGAGCTGTTCGTCTGAACTCAACCAGTTTGGACCGTGGCACCATAGTGCCAACGATGCCAACTTCCTTGGCTCTATTCCGCTTGAAACGATATCAGCGGGATTATCTTCTGAGATTAAATGGGACCATTGCTCATTTCCTGTGATGTCTTGAATTTCTGGAGTTCGATTTGCCACGAACGTCTTCCATCGACTGGATTCCCCCTTAATCCATGATAATGTTATTTCAGAATCCTACTAGAACTGAACCTTGCTAAAATGTATGTCTATAGAGTTTTGAACCTCCCTAACTAGCCTAGCTGATAAAAGAGCAGCACAAAGTTCCAACCTTGGAAGTGAAACGACCTTCAAAGGTGCTACCCTTGATTTTCCGCATAACAGATGAGCATGATGGGTACCTTCTGCATCTGTAGACCGAACACATACTGCAGCGCCATAGGCAGCCATTGAAGCATCCGAGAAGCTGTGTAACTGTATATCTTTAGGATTCCTACAAATAACTTGCCTACCTATCCTTATTTCAGACAACTCAGTAATTCCATCATTGAAACGAACCCAAGATGTGTGCAAATCTAGAGGAAGTGATTCATCCCAACCCACCTTACTCTTCCAAAGCTGTTGAATAATAATTTTTGCATTGACTATAACAGGACCGACAAGACCTAATGGATTGAAAATCTGAGAGATCACTGATGAAATTGTCCTCTTTGTGACCCTAGATTGATTTTTATCCCACATGATTTTATAGTGCAAAATATCCTTTTCCGCATTCCATAATAAACCCAGTGCCTTTGCTGAAGTGCCCTCCAAAAAGTAGTGATCGATTTCCCTGCTATTTTCCTCCTCATCAGAAAAAACTTTCCTTATGTTTGATGTCCCCTTTCTAAGCCTAAAACCAGCCGCCTCCAAAACCTGACTGATCTGTTTTATGAGCACTCTTGCCTCCTCTACCGATGCTGACTCTGACAATAAGTCATCCATATGAAAATCTCTCAATATTACTCGACTGGCCTCTGGAAATTGCTCCTTACAATCATAACCCAACTGCTGCAAACACCTAACAGCAAGATAACTTGCAGGACCTGTCCCATAACCAACCGTGTTGAGCCTGTAAACCCCGACTGATTGTTCTTCAGAAAAACGCCATAGAATTCGCTGCAGGTCTCGATGCTCCTCCTTTTGGAGTATCTGCCGAAACATCTTCTCCACGTCAGCAGTAATGACTACATTGTGCTTACGAAATCTTAAAGAAATGCTGAAGAGTGTATCCTGCAATTGTGGCCCAACCATGAGTATGTTGTTCAAGGAAACCCCTATGCTTGTTGCCGCAGATGCGTCAAAAACCACCCTGCATTTTGTAGTGAGAGAGTCCTGTTTGTACACCCCGTGATGTGGTAAATAATAAATATTCCTTTCAGTACCTTCCAACCCCATCTCCTTGATTTCAGACATATGCCCCAAGTCAATATATTCTCGCATAAATTGATGATATTGATTTTTTATGTTTGGAGTTTTTTCTAGATTACGTTCTGTATGCTTAACCTCCTATGAGCCATTTTGAAAGATTCACCCAGTTCCCAAAAATTTGACCTGAGTGGAAGGTCAACCACAAACCTTCCCTCTTCATTTATTTTTGTAGTTTCCCTGAAAATTGTTCACATTGAGCTTCTTCCCTAGAAAACTTTCTTGTATGACTGTATTCCTCTAACTCCCAAAACTGTTGAATCTGCTCTTCCAACAAAGCATTTGCTGCAAAATTGCAAACAGTTTTTCTTCCCCTTGCAGCCCCTTCCCGTTCATTTATTGCCCCTGCGATAATCCTCCCTAATCTTGTCTTTTGCAATGTTGGCTTTCCCTTTCCTAATTTAATTTGACCTGCACAGATCAAATGCCAAAAAATGGACACACCTAGAATGCCGTCGGTTTTATCCAGTACAGCAAAACTCTCATCCGCCAAGTTGATATTTTCAGGAATGTCCAAATAACTTTTGTCGATTTTTGTTATTGGGACACTATCTAAGATGGTATTTATTACAAGAAATGTCGAATGAAATTTGAAATCCTTGAATTTTGAATAAACTACTATGTTTGCCGAATATTTTATGTTAGAAAGTGCGTTTTCGATACCAATGATGGGTATATTAACGCTTATGAGTGAGAGTTGCAGCTTTTCAATAAACTCCTTAGTTATGAAATTCGATTGACTTCCTGAATCCAAGAGCATCCTGCACCGATGCAGATCCCCCCTACTATCCGCGATATAAACTATTGCCGTTGACAATAAAATATCTGTTTTTTGCCTCGATACATAATTATGCGTTGAACTTTCCCTAGTAGCCTTTGAATCATCCCGATTGATTATGTTATTGTTGCCCTGCACGGATGACTGTCCCTCTGCAATGCATGAATAGCTTTGCGAAACACCCTGTATGTTTGCTTCTGAAGTTTCTTGTATCGAGATATTCCCGTTTCCTTGTGGATCATTTCCCTGTGTTGATTGAACCTGATTAATTGCATGCAATAATGAGTTATGTTTTTTCCCGCAAAATTTGCAACCCCTTATTGTACACTCTTGAACTCTGTGTCCCTGTCTGAGACAATTCCAGCACGAATTTGACCGTTTTACCTCGTCCCTCCTTCCATTGATTGATAGGCTCAAGAATTTTTTGCAACTAAAAAGTGGATGACTTTCTTTACAAATCGTGCATGTTTTAATGGAGGTCATGAATGCCTTTGATGGCTTATCAGACCTTGGTTTATCAAATTTTGCACCTGTCCTATTCGAATCTATGGTTTCAAGCAGTACGCACCTTTCCTCCAGAAATTCAAAAAATTCTTTCATAGTTGCGAATGTGTTCACCTTTCCTGCTTCCTGCCATTCCCTCCTTGTTGTCGAGTCTAATTTTTTTTCTAGAATGAAAATTAGTAAAGTATCCCAAGAATCTACCGGCTGCCCTAACGACTTTAAAGTCCTCAAGTCTTTCCTGATCTCATCCAAAAACTTTCTAATGTGAATGAATGATTCCTTTATAATTGGAGTGAAATTATATAACGATTCTATGTGACTCAGAGCAATAATTTTTTTGTTTTCGAATCTGACCTTTAGCAATGACCATGCCTCCTTATAATTATCCGCTGAAACCTCTAACGAGCGAATAACCTCCGCTGCCTCACCCTTCACCGCATTTCTTAAGTAATAGAATTTCTGAATGTCTGTGAGGCTTTTATTTGAGTAAATCAACGTATTGAACGTATCAGAGAACTCCAACCAATCTTTATATGACCCTTGAAAAGTTGGAATCTGCATAGTTGGTAATTTCACATTTCTTTCCGCTACGACCATTTCACCAGAGCTAACCGAACTCGTTATGCGTGAAGACTCTGATAATATCTTTTCCGCGAGAGCTATTGATTCAAAATATGTATCCTGAAAACAGTTTCTTTCCTGCTCTTGCAAGTCAGGGTGATCTTTATCCACTTACTCTATTTGTACCTGTAAAATGTCAAATTCATTCCACCACTCTTTCAATACGTGCCGGTAATTGTCCTACTTTTTCGGTAGTGATTACCTTCAAAAAGGTTTCAAACCGCGTTAATTGCCCTTTGATTATACCCCTTTTCCTTACAAGATCGTTTAAGTCCGTCATGTTTCTGTGATTTTTTGTGAAATGGAAACCCAAATTGATTTGATTCTACCCAGTCACCTTACTAATAGACCGTGACAATGATATGAGGAAAGGTAGGAAGATGTACTCACAACCTGCCTCTGTTTTGAATATTGAATGCGACTTGCCAATGAATATTTGCCTTTTATATGTCCGCCTGCGACGTTCCCCACGTGGAACTCCTTGATGCCGCTTTCCTCTTCCACTGTGAATACGCTGCGCTCTGCAATACTCCCACCAGTTCCAAACTCTGTGCTCCGTTCCGTCGTTTCCGTCGAATTCTCAGCTTCCAGTCGATTGCATTGCATTCACAATCCAAGTCGAAGATTCCAAAATTTTGCACAATCCAGATCGAAGAGACCAAATTTATGTTGAGTGTTCAACTGGATTCTATTTCCGTTGTTCTTTAATAATACTGAGAAATGGAGAAACTTCTATATTGCAATAACTGCAAGCAATTCATTACAAGTCAAAAAATAAAAAATGGTTTTCAGTTATCAGATCTGACAGCGTACTGACAAGTCGTTTTTCTACAGCCGGGTGACACGAACCCCTCACTGTTCGAAGTCGGAGCGATGACCATCTAAAAAAACTAGCTGGACCGCAAGGACACATGAACTTGCGAACATCTTCAAATCAGTGGACTGTATTGCATATTGAAATACTGGCCGCAATACCTGTATGTTTGTGTGATGATAGGTACACTCAATTTTTTTTTGTTTAGTTTAAATAAAAAAAATTTTCTGCAGGTTACACACTTTTTTCCTTCTGAATGTACTTACACTTGCTTATAAACATATTTTTCATAGCATATTATAAAATAATATTGAAAAATGTCTTTATATTATTTTATTTAAGCGTGTCTGAGCTACATCATGTAGGAATCACTATATACATTATTAACAATAGATATATATATATCTATTGTTAATAATGTATATAGAGATTCATACATGATGTAGCTCAAACACGCTTAAATGAAATAATATAAAGACATTTTATATTATATATATATATATATATATATATATATATATATCACTCCAGTGTCTGGCGCACATCACAGCATTTTCATTGCACGTCCATAGGTCCCGGAGGGTACATGGAGCTTGTAGGGATTCTCCGCATTCACATGTTTCCTCTTCCGTATATCCCCACTTCAGGAGGTTGTTCTTGCATCTTCCCATTTGGCACCGGAGTCGGTTGAGGGTTTTCCAGGTACCCCAGTCTAGGTCCGAACCTGCAGGGAGTTTTTCTTCTGGGTTCCAGGTTGGGATATCATTGTCTGCTGAGCGCTGTTCCCACTTTGCCTCCTTGGTCGCGATTTAAGAGGCTGTGAGGGGCTGTGTAGACTGCATAAAGTTTTGCCTTGATTTTAGTCTGGCCACTGGCGGTGCATGCTGATGCAATGGATGTCTGGGATCGTCGCATTGCCTGCTCCGTTCGGCCATGGCTAGGGTTTTCCTCCGTACTTGCGGTGGTGCGATTCCGGCTAGCATGTAGAGTTGGTCAAGGCTGGACGGTTTTAGACATCCCGTTATTAATCTGCACGAGTCATTCAGGACAGGGTCCAGTCTACAGGGGTGTGTTGATCTCTCCCATACGGGGGATGCGTATTCGGCTGACGAGTAGCACAGCGCAAGAGCCGAGGAGCGCAGGACGTTAGGGTTGGCTCCCCAGCGAGCATTAGTCAGTTTCCGGAGGATGCCATTTCTGGTGTTGACTTTGGCCTTGGTTTCATCTATATGCTTTCTGTAGGTCAGAGAGCGGTCCAATGTAACCACTAGGTAGACTGGGTTTGGGCAGTGTTGCAGTCTGACTGAGTTCCATTCTATTTGCAGTTCCCTTCTCGCCTGTTGGTTATTGAGGTGAAACAAGCATGTCTGCGTCTTCGCTGGGTTCGGGCGAAGCTGATTTGACTGTATATAATAGGTTCTACAGCCACGGGGAATACAGCGCCTCGCTGTCTTCTTGATTGCAGAGATGAAATTCTCATAACTTGCTGGGGTCGGTGGGAGATCTCTAATTTATTCGTCGATCTCTTCTGTAAATTTGTTTCAGTCGGCCTTTCTTAGATTGAACCGCCTTTTAAATGGGACCTTCTGAAGCATTATCACCGGTCTAAACTTCAGCATGATTGGCCGATGTTGGGAGTGTGGGATAGGGACAATGACTGTCTTGCTACATGTTCCAGCTAGAGACTTGTTGGTGAAGGTAAGGTCCGGGTTGTAGCCTCTCATCCACTATCAAAGGAAGCGGGCTGTTTCTGATTATGAATGAGGGTCATGCCATTATCTCCAGGAGTTCTTCATTCTCGTTCGTGTCACGATATCCCCAAGTTGTACTGTGGCTATTGAAGTCTCCAATTACCACATGTGGTTGGTTTAGATGTTGGGGGAATGAGAATCTCTCATTTGGTGGTGTGTATATTGAGGATATCGTTATGTATCCAAGGTTAATCGTGAACAGCTCTATGTTGTTGAGTGAGGTGGCAAGTGCGTTAGTTACTTCGATCCCCGGTTTTACAAATATTACGGTTCCATATTGGTCATGGGGACATTCCTTCACTAGTGCCATTCCTGGTATGTTTGGGCGGCGTTTTGTTGACCCTCTGTGTGTCTCTTGGATGCATAGAACGTTACATGAATTCTCTTTACATAAGTTGGAGATTAAGTCTTAGTATTTGAGATGCCTTCAACATTGTGTGATATGATTGTCAATCTTGGCTCTAAGAAGAGCCCTTTTTCCATGTTTTCGATATGATCACTAATCATTGTCTAGCTCAGTTTGTGGAAAGATCTGCCGGTACTCATGCACCGTTGCCCAGGGGACGACCGAATGTACTAATCGTGCATTCTTCGAGGAGGCTCTTTCCGTGTCACCCCTCTTTATTTTATACAAACATTACAGGTTTGCAAAATGGTTATTTATTAGGTGCTGCCTCACATTGACTCTATTTTCTTCATGGTCGTTATGTAAAAAATCCTCAATATTTCCTAGTTCTATGAGGTAGTTGAGCTCATCTTCATTAATAATTTCTGGTGGTGGGAGAACTGGTTCATTATTTTCAATTGCAATATTTTGCAAAACTGCAGTTGCTATTATTATATTGCTTGCAAATTCAGGTTTGTACCTCAAACCATATGCAAGTATTGGAAAGCGCCTTTTCCAAACTCCAATGGCACGTTCTACAGAATTTCTGGTGCGTATATGGGCCTCATTATAAAGGTGTTCTGCCTCATTATCTGGATTTAAAAGCGGTGTTAATAGATAGTCTTTATTGGCATAGCCACTATCACCTAAAAAAATATCAAATAATGTAATCAAACTGAAAGATTACAGGGTGTATTTTTACAAAAATGTAATAAAACAGATGTATTATTATAAAATTCCTAGCAAGTTGTTAAATCAAACAACCTTTAAATTTATATCAAAAAACTTAATAGAGGTGGCCTACATCCTTGCTAACATAATTAAAACAAATGTAAACTACTAATGACTATATACTTAAGTACTTACCTAATAATATAGCGTTGTGAAATTCATCATTTTCGAAGTGAGCTCTTATCCTACTATTATTAAATATAGTAAGATCGTGACTCGATCCCGGCCACCTTGCAACAATGTCTCGTATTTTCAATTTGTCATCACAGATTACCTGTGTGTTGATAGAAAAGAAGGCTTTTCTGTTACGAAATGCTTCAGCCTGCTCACCTCCTACACACATACATGGTTATCCAGTTATGATAACACATTTTCAATCTGTTACCTGGAGACTGCATTCTAATATGTGTCCCATCCACACAGCCATTGACCCGAGGAAACCGAGCAATGTTATAAAAGTCTGTTGCTACACGAAGTCTTTCATTGTCATTGGGTATTGTTACAAATGAGGGTCTTGACCTGGCAATTGCATTAGTAACTCGATGGACAATCCTTGAAATTGTGGATTGATGGGCTCCGATAAAGTCTCATATGGCCAGCTGGTGTCCTCCGCATGCATATATTCTTAAGGTTGTCAAGAGTTGATTAGTTCTTCATAAGATAGAACGCAAAATAATATAAACACGTTTATTTCAGGTTAGAAAAATAGTTCCTACATAGTAATCCAAGTTTAATCCATGAAAAACTGAGGATTAGATTTTCGAAGGCTTAAGCCCGACTTTTAGAACGGTGCATGGTAAATTAAAGCATTTATCCAGATTGAACCTTTAATCCCGATTAAGTGTACACGGTGCATACGGGCGTAAGTGGAGTTTAGATAATAACTGTAATAACCAAATCAATACGATTTCAGTGGACGGGCTCTTATCCCAGCCTAACCCAGCGGTCCACAATCGGTGAATCAAATGTTTTGTGAAGAATGTTACTGGAGAGATAAATCGTAGCGGATCATATATTCGTGCAAGTTCGGTTGATTTGACGCGTTTTGGTACAAGTCTTGGTATCTCGCGCATTGATATTGAAACTGAAACCACAGTATAAGCTCTATAGAGAACCAGTAATCTCACTCTCGTCGGAATCTTTGATGTCTCTGTCTCACAGTTTCATTTTTTTAGGACCACTGCGCATCATGATTTTACCTGCCTGGGGTCGATCTGTCAGCGTTTCCATTTCATACACTGCTCAAGAAGTGAAATAATGGAAATAAACTGCTCAATAATATAAAAATAACTTCTTTCAAAATAACGTCTGCATAACATTTCAAGAATTATTAAAACTGTAAAATTTTGAGCAGACAGTAAAGTACCACAGAAGATTTCTATTATTTGTCGAAAACTTTCATTTGTTGAGATTTTATTCCCACTATTCCGATGGTAATTATTTTTGTTTGCCTGCTTCATTAGACAAACGTAGATTTTTTAAATCAAATACAAACTTGCTGATATTTTCGAACATTCAAACATATAATTTTTCGTGAATGAGAGATGAAAAATGTATTTTTACAAGATTTTATTCAACTTGCTTCGATTGTATGTCAGTCATTCTTTCCAGTTCAAAATTTGTAATCCATTTTTGGAGCACTTGCCGACATCCGATTGTGCCGAAATTTGGGAGGTGTTCATTATGAAATATTTGTTTGAGAGAAAAAAATGGCGGCTCCAAGATGGCGGACGAGTGTTATGATACGATTCGATTCAAAATTGGTATGTGGGGATTTTCGGGGACGGAGATTGTGAATTTTTTTTGTCAAAATTCAAGATTGTGTACAAGTTTTGTGATTATGGTCCGATTCGATTCAACATTGGTATGTGGGGGTTTTCGGGGTCGGAAATTATAATTTTTTTGTCCATATTCATAAATTCACGATTGCGGATCCAAAATGACAGAGGATTTTTGTGATTAAGGTCCGATTCTATTCAAAATTTGTATGGGGGTTTTGGTGGATTATAATTTTTGTAAAAATTTATGAAATTGAAATGGCAGCTAATGGAATTTTTGTTAGAGAAAAAAACAAAATGGCGCTCCAAGATGGCGGACGATATTTAGGTTTATGGTCCCATTCGATTAAAATTGGTATGTGAGGGTTTTCTGGGTCGAAGATTATGAATTTTTCTTCAAAATTCATAAAATTAAAATTGCGGATCCAAGATGGCAGATCATCTCTGTGTTTATGGTCCGATTCTATTCAAAATTGGTGTGGGGGTTTCCGGGGTCGGAGATTATGAATTTTTTATCAAAATTCACAAATTCAAGATGGCGGACGAGTTTTGTAATTATGGCCTATTCGATTCAAAATTGGTATGTGGGGGTTTTCGGGGTCGTACATTATGAATTGTTTGTCAAAATTTATAAATTCAAGAGAAGATCCGAACTCTAACAATCAATGATAAAAAATAACCCATTGGAAAATCCTTACAAGGATGTACAAAGGGTATTGTTGAACATTGCTCTTCAATCGTTTCTCCGACATTTTGCCCAACGGAAAGTTGTGGAAAATGTTGACTAAAATTACACTCTAATGAATCAACAACTTGAATAAAAGATGTATTGGGACACTGTAAGTTTCCAAATGTTTCCTGTTCAGAATATGGATATGCTCTGAAATACGAATAAATATTTTTCATATTGAGCTCATTGTTCTCTTTTCCGAATTCTAAACATAAATTGCATTTATGCTTATCCAAACATTTTTTAATGAAATAGCCACAGATATATGTAAAAGCATTTTTCTCAGATATATCCAATCTCGAATAATCATTGGTATCTATGCACAATGTTTGATTCGTACAAGTTTGAGGTACTAATAACTCGTATCTCCTAATTACTTCAGATGTGATATGTGTCAGAATTTCATCGAATTCCTCTAGACAGTTGGTACCTTCAGTTTTCTCGAAATAACATAATGCGAACAGCTTTTTGAAACCCCTTTGAAACTGTATTGGTGTTGGGTTCTTGAAATTACCACTCTGTTGCTTAATCTTGCCAAAAAAAAATTCTAAACAATCTTGATTTCTCTAAACATAGTTTTGTTTTTTTCCAAAAACTCGATTTGTTCCTCACTACCCATGAAAGGCCTATTGAAATCTTTTACCCTTCCAAATTTGCTGGAATTGAACAAATTGAATAGTTTATCCATATTCTCTATAATCGATACCGTATGAATAGCTTCAGCACTTATATTACCGAAGGAAATGTGAGCATTCATCCTGCTGCAACTGTTGAGCTGTATATTTGTGTTGCTAATTTCACTTTCATTTTTTGGAAGTTATTGGGAAATAAATGATTATTTGTCAATTCAGGAGCTAATCCGAAATCTGCATTTTTTGTCTTGTGAATAAAAGTCTTCTAGAATTTTTTTCGATGTGATTCCTTCCTTAAATTTCAATTGATATTTAAATATTCAGTCGATTTTATTAAATGTGGAACATCAACCATGTAAAATATTTTGGAATTGTCAACTATAAAATTTGGGTGTTCCACAGTCACTCCCAGAATTCTGATTAGTTCATGAAAATTTCCTCCATTGTCTGAAATGACGGAAACTACATTCAAATCAATTTTGTTGAGGCGCTGAATTGCTTCAATAACTATATTTTTAAGGTCCGACACTGGACAGGATGAATTCACCAAGAAGTATGCTAATGGCGGTTTCCACTTTTCATTGATGCCTATTGCCATCAGCACAAGGGCTTCACTTCCATGCTCATATATAGGTCTTTTGCCATACATCATGAAATCCTATGATTTCATCTTTTGTGATATTATAAAATAGATTTGATTTGATAGACATCCCATCTATGCATAAAATACATTGTCTGTTTTTTTCAGGAAGCATTTCTACTTTCATTTCCAGCGTGGAAAATAAAAAGTTGCTGAAGACATAACCGATATTCCAATTCTGAGTTATTCTGAATGAGGTACATTTGGATGGCAAACAGAAAACTTTTGATAAAAACTTATACACTTTGGGGCCCAGAAAATATATTATCAATATTCATTAGAATACCTCAAACCCTAAGGAGATTTGCCAAATAGTTTGAGTTGAGTTTCTAGAAAGGACGCCAATGCTGGTGAAGAATTCTGCCTGACATACTCGACTACTTCTTCTCTTGAAATTTGCCCTTTGGAAGGAGTATTCTGCTTTTTCGATTCGGGTTGAAGGACTCTTATTTTATTTCTCAAGTGAACCTTATGTGGTGTGTTCTTAGATAAAGATGTTGGAGTTTGGGTACTCACTTCTAAAATAAATTTCAAATACATTGACAAGCAAATCTTTGAATAATACCCCTTATTTGCTACACCAGTGATATTTTCTTCCTTGGAGATTACAGTTTTGAAGGTGAAATTAAAGTCTACTCAAAATTATCTTGTAGATGGAAGGAGTCAGAGAAATTTCAAAAACTGAATTTGAAGAAAAAAACAAACATAGTTTTTTCCACGGGTGTGAAGTTATCCACAACCACAAAATACACTGAGAAAAATGTAAGTCGGATCTGTTTCTCGTTGAAATGACAATGTAGGGCTCATTTCAGTACACGATCAAATTCTGTAGGTTGATAAATGTAAGAAATGATATTTAGAATGCGTTGTCATCCCGGGGGCGGGGGTGTAATCGGGGTGGAAATGTTGAAAAAAATTAAATATACATTCGAACGGCACTGTACAGTTTTTTAGTTTATATATGAAATTTTTTGTCGCCCCGACGGAGGCTGAGTTTTGGGGGTGGAAATGTTGAAAAAAAAAAGAATTCAGTTTAAACACAGTGTAGAGTTTTCTAGTATGCAGAATCAAATTCCGGAGATCGAAAGGGTGTGTATTGGGGGGTGGAAAAGATGAAAAAAATTAAATTCAGTTTAAACGGCAGTGTAGAGATTTCTAGTATGCAAAATCGAATTCAGGAGGTCGAAATACATACCACCTGATATATGAAATCATTTGTCGCCCCGTCGGAAGGTTTGTATTGGGGGTGGAAATGTTGAAAAAATCAATATTCAGTTTAAACGGCAGTGTAGAGTTTTATAGTATGCAAAATCGAATTCAGGATGTCGAAATACATACCAAATGATATAGGAAATCATTTGTCGCACCGTCGAAGGGTGCCTATTGGGGGGGTGTAGAGTTTTCTAGTATGCAAAATCGAATTCAGGAGGTCGAAATACATACCACCTGATAAATGAAATCATTTGTCGCCCCGTCGGAGGGTGGAAATGTTGAAAAAATCAAAATTATATTTAAACGGCACTGTAGAGTTTTCTATTACGCAGAATCGATTTCAGAGGGTTGAAATATATATCACCTGATATTTGAAATCATTTGTCGCCCCGTCGAAGGGTGAGTTTTGGGAGAGGAAATGCTGAAAAAAAATTATATTCATTTTACACAGCCGTGTAAAGTGTAATTTTTTATTAAAAAAAATATACAGAAGGGACGACTACTTTTTTATTATGACTTGAATATTTTTCTGCCATATGCAAAAATGTGGTGATACAATAAAGAAACCTACACATTAATAATTTCTGTCCGGTTCTGCCAATAACAATTTGAACCATGATTTTATTATCAATTCAACATTGAAATTATTTACTGATAGAAAGTAATTAATACATTTCAAATTGTTACTGCCTATAGCAAAGACCAAGAAAATATAAAACCGAAATGAGGATTCGAAATAACATTGAAATTAAATAGTGAAAAAATGAGAATTATAAACAACCGATATCACAATTCCTAATAAAACCGAAATTAATACCTAAAATATTCTTATACCTTCCGAAATGAAGATTCTAAATAAAAGTGAACAATAAAAAAAATTAGATTTAACAAATAATAAACAATACCTACAAAGTTTATAGAAAGGTATGTCACGTTCTTTGTACTCGTGTATTTTCTGAGTTCTATTTATATTTTCAACGTATTTTTATTTAAGAAGTTCGATTATATAAATGAACATTTTCCACCTCTATTTTATAGCCAATCGAATGAAGTTATTTCAACATATTACTTCTAGATCGAAAAAAAATCCGGAAATAGGGTATCCTAGACCAAATTACACTGAAAATTCCACACCAGTAATTATCAACCAATCAAATGATTTTTTTTTACAGATTACCATGGCAACGTATGTATTTCAGTAGAATTTTTTTTCTCTTGAGTACCCAACAGCGAACTAAATCGGAAATTTTTTGACGTTTTAATGACAGAATATTTTTTGACAATACTGGTTTTTCTTTCTTTATTTAATTTTGATACATTTCAATTACATAGTTGAAATGTTTTCTATATTCTTCGGACACCTCCTTTCTTCTTAAAGGCGAAAAATCTGAACTTTGAATTGAATGAATTAAATATATATGTCTAATAAAATATATATATATATATATGTATATATATATATATATATATATATATATAATATTTAGACCCTATTTTATTCACCATTTTTCCATTTAGCACTTTCAATTTTGAGTAGTTTAAAATTCCAAAATTAAAAAAAATTTCTTTCTTTAAATAGAAACCACAATCATCTATTAATGCGGGTAAAAAGAACATAGTACGATGATTCATTATTACATCAGACCATTTTGCGCATATTTTACATACAGCATGATTTTCAAATCGATACATTTTTAAAACAAAAAGTTTGCGTTCGTTTTGACTACACAATATTCTTTTTACTACAAAATACGAGTTTTCGCTGACGTTTTTTACTGTCAAAATACGATGATCACAGCCCCCTATGATGTTCGCTGACGCGGGTTATGAATGCTATGCAATAAAGCGCGTATAGAAAATTAATAAAAACGCAAAAAAGGAATTTTCTACCACTTGTAATTACTCAAAACTTATGTGAAATTGAAGAATGAACTATGTTCAATCTCAAAATGTCATTTCCATGCAACTACACAGATAGAAATCATACTCACATGCTCAAAGAGAACCCACATTGGGCATATGTTAAAGGAAATGCAGTGGTTGTCAATAGATGAATTCTTTGAGTATAATACTCTAATATTTATATTCAAGATCAAATCAGGTACTGCTCCAAGTTATTTGAGAAATATTGGTAATTACAATTCTGATGTGCGTACCCACAATACAAGATCACGAAATGATTTCCACATTCCACTGGTGGCAAAGAGTCATACACAAACATCTGTATTTTTCAAAGGCTTGAAGAGATTTAATCAGCTGCCCCTAGAAATCAAGTCTTCAGATTCCTTGAACAAGTTCAAAGAGAAATTAAAAATTTTTCTTCACTCTCCTAGTGCTGGAGCTTGAAAAAAGAATTTTTCTTCGTAATTCTATTTCAATATTCTCCACAGGTATATGTTTCTCCCTTCTCTTCAACTGATTTTAATGTGTAGTTTTTATGAGTGGAATGTCTGTATTGGTTTTACTTTATTTTATATGACCAAATTCAATGTGTATTCTTTAAATAATCATTTGTATCAGTTCATATAACTAAATAATGTATATATATATATATATATATATATATATATATATATATATATATATATATATATATATATATATATATAAATCGCTGCCGAAACTGTGACGCAAATTAAATCTGTTATGTACCTTCCTTTATGAAAAACCGTTGAAATTATAATTTTCTAACCCTTGTAGTAGCTTTAAGTAACTATAGAATAAAATAATATGATATTTTACGTCATAAAATAGTGATTTTGTTCTACAATGAGTAGAAATCAACAATTTATAGGCTAAGAATCCATTGGTGACTAAACTAAACCTGTTCATGTACCTATATAAAAAACTAATAAAATTTTTATTTTCTACCACTTGTAGTAGCCCAAAGTTGATACAATAAGTAGAAATCAACATCTCATAGGCTGAGGAGCCATTATAAATAATAATTTTCTACTACTTGTAGTAACCCAAAATTGATATAAAATATTAGAATATAATATGATACGTTCTGAAATGGTATTTTCATGCAACTACAATAAGTAGAAATCAAGAATTTATAAGCTAAGAATCCATTGGTGCCCAAACTGCATCTATTATAATATGAACCTACCTATGAAAAATTGATAAAATTATAATTCTCTACCACTTGTAGTAACTCAAAGTTGATATAAAATGGAAGAATATAATATATTACATTCTAAACTGGTATTTTCATGCAACTACAATAGGTAGAAATTAAGAATTTATAGGCTAGGAATCTATTGGTGCCGAAACTGCGGCGCAAACTAAATTTGTTCATGAACCTATATGAAAATCAAATAAATAGAGAATTCTCATCTATTCTTTGTTTGTTGTAGTCAAAAAAATAATAAAAAGAATCAGCTTTCAGTTTTTAATTCAGGTAGCTATAAAATGGCAAAATATTCAAATAATAATCAATTATTTATATCATTTTGACTATTGTAATTATTGTTTATATCAAAAACGCAATTATTATGAACTATGGCAGGAGGTTGATTGAAAGCGGTGGATCGTTCTTGCTTTAGAGCTTCATGACTTGACTTTACAGACATTGAAACAGACCTCATTGCATCAATTATTTCCTGAATCTATCTGCAGATATGATTTTATTGAGTGACTACTTCCATGTCCTGTGATTTTAATTAATTGCTGTTCACCTATTCCTGTTTTGGCTAAAGTTGAAACAGCAGTGGCTCTTGCAGAGTGATTTGTTATTTTGACCTATTTGACGTCAATTCCAATTGATGATGCCGCTGATTAGAACCAGGAAGAGACCGTATTTTGTCGAGCCGGACTGTTCTTGTACCAACCTTTGGAGTTGGGGTGCTGCCAGTTTGAATTGGGAGTTAAAAATAAACGGTTGGATGAGGCGATCTCGCTTGCTCGTTAACTTTTTGAAAAGTTTAACTAGGCATATTTCTTCATTGAGTATCTTTGGTATTAATCACTTACTGTCAGCCATTTTTTTTAACCGCCTTGGGTTGTTTTAGAAAAAACTGGATTATATTCAATGCGACCTATTGGTTTTCCTTGATTATACATTTACTCCACAAAATATTCTATGCATGCTGCAGCTCCTTTATTCCCTCTCCAGGCCAATTCATGAGCAGCGATGTAGAACAACTTTTTTGCAATCCCTCCGGCGTGTTTTCATCACAAAGCTCAAAATTTTTTTTAACTCATCTGTTGATAATGCGGATGAACTTGTCTTTCTCTTGGCTGGGTCCTTTTGTAACTTCCGACGGTTAGCATTTTTTGCAGCTCTTGCGTTTCCAAATTCTATATCGAAAATGGATTAAATTTGCGATCGTACCTTTTAAAAAAATATTCTTGCAACTGCTTGGCTGTGGAATTCCATAAAACTGTTACTATACTCTCCTTGTAGTCTTCGGACTTCTTTTTCCGCATATTGAACCCATAGTCTTCAAGAATAAGCACCAGTTTCCCCACAAGTATATCCGCTCTATCAAAATCATACGATTTTTCTTCGCAAAAGTTTGTAGACTGCCTCCATATGCTTGACTTGGATTTCTTAGTATTCGCGGGTGTTAACTGCTGAATCTCCTGACGAATACTTTCTCGACCGAAGCGAAAAATTTTTTTTTTCACGTCGTGCCGACAGATTCGGAACTCAAGTACATTTTAGGTTAAGGTTTTACCTAGTTGCCATGGTAACTTAACAATTGAGTCAATCAAAACATTCTATGTTTTGCTAGTGTCTTGTCGAAGAAAAAAAATTGGCATTGTTGAGAGTCAAAAAATTAATTCTAAAATTATGTTATTTTCACACAATCTGGTGTGAAATTTTCTTACCGAAGGTTAAATTATTTCCGGAAGTTTTTTCTCGCTCTTGAATATTTTTAGAAAATAATTTCTTGTCTTCGACTCGGGATAATTTTCAAAATAGTCATGAGCTCGAAAATATTTACGGAAATAATTTAATCTCTAGTGGTATTACAAGTGAAAATTTTTAACAGTTGAGAATCGTGACATTGATAACATATGCTTATACACCTTGAAGTTAGGTGCATAATCTATATTTTATTGGGTTCATTCTTGTTTTGGAAAGATCGTTGTCATTTTTCTTAGCAGATTTGGCCATTCCAAAGTTTAGAACACTATTGAATTCAGTGGGTTCACGTCGACTAAACAACATAACCTCAAATTGAATAACTGACTCAATACAAATAACATATCAGCCTTCTTTGCAATTTTTATTCCAGTTATTAGCATTCAATATTATTTAAAATTTCTGGTGTGGAATTTTCTTACCGAATATTACACGTACTCAAATTATTCCCAGGAATAATTAGAACACTTGTGATCTTATAAGTGAAACATTGTTGATATTTCGTTCAACATGGTAAGGGGAACGGATGGTTATTGGTGAGGGATAACCTGGAAAGCTGTTACAAGCTGTGACTGTAGTTCTGAGTGTTGGTTAAGTCAAGAAAATTTGGTATCAGTACAAAAATGTAATCAATCGTTAACGGTGGGAAAAAAGTCGATCTACATTTTTTTCATGATAAGACGGGCTGTGAGCTCCTAGTGTTAGGATGAAAAATTTGCAAATAATTAATTTTTAAGTAGGGATGAATTATATAGCTCTGCTTGGATTGTATGATAAAAATTAATTTTTAAGTATGGATGAATTATATGGCTCTGCTTGGATTGTATGATAAAAGTACCATTTGCTATAGTTGTTTTTTAATAGCTATTTGTGTATTAAGAGCGCAAAGTAATACTTTTGCCGCTTGAGAAAAAAGTTTGGCAATGTTTTGAAAGCGGCAAAGTTTTTGCGCTCGAATTACACACAATATTTTTTCTACAACCGCAGATTTTACAAAAATATTTGGTAAAAATTAATGATTATTGATAACCTCAAATTTGACAGTTCAGATTTTAAAACGTGCGAGCATTACTTTGCGCTACACATGTGTATTATTGTAAAAAAACAATAAAAATTATTTTAATACCTTTTAATTAGTTTTTTACATTTATTTTATCATTTATGATTTAAATCTATGTGTAGCAATATCTAAATGTTTTTGGAATTCTTTTAATACTTCTTCCCTCTTCAGTGGTCAAAAACCAGCCGAATTATTACTCGGTATCAAATGTCTGGGTTTGATAACATATATGTAATATTTTGAAGCGATTTCAATCATTCTTCTTCTGGGAATATTATTATATTTGGTCGACATTTGTAGTAGACTCCTCTGAATATTGTTGAACAAACCATTTTTCGACAGATGTTGGTCGCAGTTTTCAATTTGCGCAGTTAAGTATATTAAACTGGAATGGCGTACTTGGACATGGCACAATTCTTTACAATTACATAAGTTATACTTTTCGAAACTTTCCATTATCAGATAATTATTACAATCAATTTATTAAACACAAATAGCTGTTTCAAAAACTTTTTGATACGTCAAATAATCATTTGTTTATTTTTCTTGACAACAGCGGCAAGCATGGACTCCTATCATGTTCAAACATAATATTCGCCTGTGCTATGCGAAAGTTATAAATATAATAATTTTGAATCAGAAAAAAAAAAACTTCTACCACCTTTAGTAGTACAAAATTGATAAAAAATAAAATAAGAATAACCACCAACCAATTTTTGAAGTGTTTTTAGTAACTAAAGTTGGTAGTTTTGTATTTTATTTGACGCGATAATTTGGGCATCAATGTAATTTATAGATGATGTGAATTATTTACTAAATATACATCCAAATACATTCATATATCATCTTTATATATTCATATACCATATTTAGTATAATGAAAAGTTTAGAAAATGAGAGTTTATAATCATAATAACTATTTTTTAATTACTTTCTATAACTTAAGTTTGTAATTTGCTTTATTTATCGCTCTAGTTATCGTAATATACATAGTTACATGATGTAGAATCTAAAATCCAATTACTTATAAAAAAGTACATTTCTACCACCTTTAGTGGAAGGAAACTCCCTCAGAACGATGTATTAGTCTTTCCGAACATATATTTTGTAAAACTAAAGTTGGTGGTTTGTATTTTAACACGGAACATGCAAAGTGTAGATGAAGTAGTTAATAAAAAAAGCTTTAATAAAACCTTGGCTAATATACCAGCTTATTTTATTATAATAATCATTATGTATGTACATTTAGATCTCAAATTCAGACAGACTAACAGATATGTAAATAACACAAATAACATAATAACCTATTAATGTTTTTTAAATACAATTATTACCTATATCTAAAAACTATCATTTCTCTCATTATTTACAATATTAAAGGTAAATGTGCAGTTTTCACAATTTTTTAGGACAATTTCAGGTGGTGACTAAACCGAGACATTTTCAGAGCTTCTTGCTTCCACGATTATTGGTGGTTTATTTACCGTCGGCGTCGATGTCGGTCCCAAATTTTTTTCACATGTAGAAATTTTGATTTTCATCTATATAACCTTCTGCTATGTTAGTACTCTTCCATCCTCCATGTTTTTTCAATTGCGTGATATCGCCTCCTCCATTAACTTAAAGAGTGGTAGAAGTTCGCCTGAAGCAATGGCCTGTATACTTGTATGGTTCTGGAAGTCCAAGATACTGCGCTATATTTTTTGGAACTTTTGCAATATAATTCATTACAACTACTTGATTATGGCATTTGCCATCCGAATATTTTGAAAAGGGTCTATGTATTTTACAATTTTTGGACCTGATGTTGATATACTTTCGATAAATTGATATATAGTTCAGTGTTGCATTATTTGTGACAGTGAATGTTCTGCTAGTGTATGTCTTAGAATCAGGTATTTTTACAATAAGGATTGACTCCTTATCTTCAATGTCGTCCATTACCATCTTGACAAGTTCGTCCCTTCTACATGCTCCAGCGATACCGAAAATTAAGATAACTTTTTGCAGTAAATATTTCTCATCAGGAGCGTCTGTTAAAAAGGTTTTAACTTCAATAAAATTTTAGATTTTTTATTTTATTGGTTTGTAGCCAACAGCTTGACTTTTCAAATGAGCCAATAGTTTTTTGTATTCGCTGATGTTTATATCATATTCTACTGATATAGTAGATCTCAGCATTGAGTATATAGATCAAAGTGTGGAGGATTTCATTACCTTAGTTTTCTCTGCAAAATACGCAAGTAGAATGTTTTCTGATATCTTCTTGGTTCCTTTTGAATCGCACCATTTACTAAAAAGTTCATACTGCTTCTCGTACTTGCTTCTCGACTTCTCTGGCAGTGAATTAAGAGGAACTGATTTTACAGCTTGAGCAATTTCCGGCGGAGTGCACGAAATTTCACTAATTTCGTCGATTTCCATTAAATTTTCACGAAAAGACATTTTTATTTTCAATGGCGATCTTAAAATCACGCGTTGTTCATGAAATAGTTGACATTTGTCAAATACCGTTCAACACCTACTCTGGTGTCAAATGTCGCGAAAACATTTGACGTTTTTCCATTATGGTTTCCATGGTAACTCAGCGAGCGTTTTGGTTACTTTGCCGCTCGGTGAGCGGCAAAGTAAAAAAACGCTCGATCCTCGGAAAAGTGCAGCTTTGCGCTTTCTTTTTGAAGCGCAAACAAGGTACTTTTCGCTCGGTTATAGAAAAATAAAAATTTTCTTGAGTCATGTATTCGAAGAAAATGAATATATGAACGTACCCGAAATCAATGAGGAAACAAATGAATGACCTATAGTATAAGAGTTTAGTAGGATTTGCAACCTTTAGGTTTTTTCTAATACTCATGCCCTTCTCGCAGTTACCTCTCATAATACTCATGTTGAGTGAGAGTTCTGCCAAATTTTCGGTAATAATCATAACAAGAGTTGATGCTTTCGTAACATGCTTCATGCATTACTATTTTGTGAAGAATTAGATTCAGCATACTAGAAAACTCTACACTGCCGTTTAAACTGAATATTGATTTATTTCAACATTTCCACCCCATAATACGCACCCTCCGACGGACCGACAAATAATTTCATGTATCAAGTGGTATGTATTTCGACCTTCTGAATTCGATTCTGCGTACTAGAAAACTCCACGCTGCCGTTTTAACTGAATTTCGATTTTTTCCAACATTTCCTCCCACAATACACACCGTTCAACGGGGCGACAAATGATTTCATACATCGGGTACTATGTATTTCAACCCTCTGAATTAGATTTTGCATATTAGAAAACTCTACACTGCCGTTTAAACAGAATTTTGATGTTTTTAACATTTCCACCCCCCAATACACACCCTTCGACGGGGCGGCAAATGATTTCATATATCAGGTGCTATGTATTTCAACCTCCTGAATTTTATTCTGCAAACTAAAAAACTCTACAGTGCCGTTTGAATGTATATTTGATTTTTTCAAAATTTCCCCCCGATTACACCTCGCCCCCGGGATGACAACGGATTCTGAATATCATTTCTTACATTTATCAACCTATAGAATTTGATCTTGTACTGAAATGAGCCCTACATTGTCATTTTAACCAGAAACGAATCCGAGTTACATTTTTCTCAGTGTATTTTGTGGTTGTGGATAACTGTACACCCGTAATTTTTCTTGGTGAAAAAAGTACTGACGACAACAATCACGGTACTTTAGCCCAGCCAAGGCACGCACACATCTTCATTGCAGGTTAAATATTATTTTTGCATCAAATGCAACTGTCTAATCTTTCCTTAACATAATTGAGTGGAAGGAAGCTTAAGAGGGGGTTACGAGTCGGAAAACTGATATCTTGAATTTATATGAAGCTGGTACTAAGAAAAGATGCCCACTCAGATGACGTTTGCATACAAATTACTATAAAATTTGCTTTCTTACAAATAAAGAAATATGATTGATCCTAGAGTACCCAACGTAGTTGTTGAATACGGTCTCTTATAATCAGTATTCATATGAATGTAGAATATATCAGCAGAAAAGCACAATTTTTTTTTAATAAAAATAATAACAGTGATACCTTCTGGATTATATTCGGCAATGCTGGTTCTAGGAGCAGATTTTGAATTAGCTTGGTCAAAGCTCGTACTGGGAACAGATTCCCGCCCAGGTGACGTTTGCATACAAATTCCCAAAATTCCTGTGAAATTCAATATTGCATATCATGTGTCAACAAACACTGTCATATAGCTAGTAGTGCCCAACGGAGCTTGAGAAAATATGATTTCTGTGAAAATCTATGTTTTTTCAAAATTAAAAATATGGACTAGTCCATCTGCATGAAGTTTGCTTTCTAACAAGTAGAGAAATATGATTGATCCTGTAGTACCCAACATAGTTATTACATATGGTCTCCTATAATCAGTATAAATGAATGTGGAATAGATCAGCAGAAAAGTACAATTTTTTTATATAAAAATACTAACAAACAGTCATACCTTCTGGATTATATTCGGCAATGCTGGTTCTAGGAGCAGATTTTGAATTGCTTGGTCAAAGCTCGTACTAAGAATAGATTCCCGCCCGGATGGCATTTGCATACAAATTCCCGAAATTCCTGTAAAATTCAATATTGCATAGCATGTGTCAATAAACACTGTCATATAGCTAGTAGTGCCCAACGGACCTTGAGAAAATATGATGTCAGTGAAAATCTATGCTTATTCAAAATTAAAAATATGGACTAGTCCATCTGCAAGTTTGTTTTTTAACAAATGAAGAAATATGATTGATCCTGTAGTGCCCAACATAGTTGTTAGATACGGTCTCCTAAAATCAGTATAAATGAATGTGGAATAGATCAGCAGAAAATAACTGATTTTTTTATATAAAAATAATAACAGTCATACCGTCTGGATTAAGTAGAAATTGTGTCCTTCAAGTTAATTGGAGATTTGGTTTAGCGGAGACGACAATAAAAGTGGTGCAAATTTTGAAAAAATTCCGACGTTTCGACGTTTATTTATCGTCTTCTTCAGGGCTAAAAATACATATGGGTTTACAATACATATTAAAATTCATTATAAAGATAACCATAATATGACACACAATAATGAATAAAACAGATTCACGAACAGTAATGTGTTAAAAACAATATAATTCAGTAGAACAATAATAAACTATGCTTTATAAATGAAACAAATAGAGATCTACCTTTTTTCCGTTATTCAGACATATATTATTCATCTGGTGTTGAGTATCATTGATAATAAGCATTGTTGTTGCTGTTCACTGTAGGGTACCTGTCTGGTAAACTGAATTCAAATCGATCGTTTGTGTCGAAATAAAAAACAACGAGGTAGAAAGAACTTTGGAGATAAATAGAAGAAAAAACAGAAAACTACATTTATCTATTCATTAGTAAGGAGCTGGATGACTGAAATCGAAATGCATATTTAGTACGGTTTGTTTTGACTCATTTGTCTTATTTGTTGAGGATGTGGTTGTAGCATACACTGAATCTTTTTGCGTCAGTTCTCATGTTCACAGTATCACTGAGGAATATATGGAACATTTCGCTAATGTTTCTTCTATACAGATTCTTTTCTCTGTCAACAATATGGGCTTCATCAAAATTAAACTCGTGTCTTTCAGTAAAGTGATGTAGGGCCAACGCTGTTTTGTTCGGTTTATCTTTGTGTTTTTCATTACAGTCATAATTGTGTTGTATGCGAGTTTTCAGGTGTTGTTTCGTCATTCCAATATAACACTTTTCGCAGTTGATAAAATTCATTCTATAAACCAGATTAGAGCAGTCAAAGGTTGGAGTTACGTCTTTCAGTTTCGTACAAACACTTTTGATTTGATTGATTGATTGGATAAAAAACTACTTTTATTTGAGAGGGGTTGTGAGTTCTCAGACAACACTGAATTTTTTCTGATAAACATTTTATATATGGAAACCTATAGAATGTAGGGCAAGTGTCATTAGAAATAATTTTGTTGTGTGCTGGAGGATGGTTGTATGCATTAATGATTTTATCCACTAGGTATTTGGAATAGTTGTTTTACTTTAAGTTCATTATCTTTGTGGAATTCTAGGCTACTAAGATGATGGGAATAGTTTCTTGATGGTTCCGGTTTTTTGTTTTAGAGGATGATTCGAATAATAATTCAGCAGCCTACCAGAACTTGTATGTTTGGGATACCAGTTAGTTTTCAAACTTCCATCGGATTGTCTAGTTATTAGGATATCTAAAAACGGTATACTTGTGTCAACTCCAGCCTCTATGGTAAATTTGAGTTTGGGGGTGATACTTGTTAAATACGTTTAAGAGTTATCGATTTGTTTGGGATAGCAAAAATGGTGTCATCTACATATACTTTTAAAAACGGAACCTTGAATGAGAGATCTAAGACAGCAGTGACTAAATCGTTCATTATCAAGTTGGCTAGAACTGGACTGGCAGGATTGCCCATTACAGAAAGTTGATGATATAACTTTCCATTGAATGAAAAATAACTTTATGTCGAGTGAGGTGTATGCGGATGAAAATGTCCATTTACTTTTCATTATATTCATTATTAGATTTTTAGGTATATTTGTGAAGAGAGAAACAACATCCAATGTGAGAATGTATCCTTCAGGCAGGACTACGTTTCAAATCATCCTCTAAAACAAAAAATCGGAACCATCAAGAATTCATTATTTAGGGCCCATCATCTTAGTAGCCTAGAATTCCACGAAGATAATGAATTTACAGTAAAACAACTACTAAAAGACAACAACTATCCCAAATACCTAGTGAATAAAATCATTAATGAATACAACCATCCTCCAGCACACCACAAAATTATTTCTAATGACACTTGCGCTACATTTGATAGGTTTTCATATATAAAAGGTTTATCTGAAAAAATTCAGTGTTGTCTGGGAACTCACAACCCCTCTCAAATAAAATAAGCCTTTTATCCAATCAATCAAATCAAAAGTGTATTTACGAAACTGAAAGACGTAACTCCAACCTTTGACTGCTCAATCTGGTTTATAGAATAAATTGTATCAACTGCGAAAAGTGTTATATTGGAATGACAAAACAACACCTGAAAACTCGCATACAACAACACAATTATGACTGTAAGGAAAAACACAAAGATAAACCCAACAAAACAGCGTTGGCATTACATCACTTTACTGAAAGAAACGAGTTTAATTTTAAGGAAGCCCATATTGTTGATAGAGAAAAGAATCTGCATAAAGGAAACATTAGCGAAATGGTCCATATGTTCCTCAGTGATACTGTGAACATGAGAACTGACACAGAAATATTGAGAGTATGCTACAATCACATCCTCAACAAATATAAAATGAGTGAAAACAAACCGTACTGAATATGCATTTCGATTTCAGTCATCCAGCACCTTACCTTACCTTAATTAAGGTAGTTTTTTGTTTTTTCTTCTATTTATCTCCAAAGTTCTTTCTAGCTCGTTGTTTTTTATTTTGACACAAACGATCGATTTGAATTCATTTTACTCGACAGGTACCCTATAGTAAATAGTAACAACAATGCTTATTATCAATGTTAAAGTGGATTTGTAGTAAACTTCTTTTTTTTTAACTTTTTATTTTTATACAATATAAATAAAATTTTACGTATATGGAAATACCCGGACGACTAAGGGAATAGAAGTGACGCTCCTCTGATCCATCCTTTTATAAGTTTGGAAATGCTGATTTAGAACTGCGTCTTGGTTTACGATTCTGGATGCTTCTTGAGGCCCAGGTGGCTGGATGCTGACTATGCTGTCTTTTTTGACTTTCCAACATTGTTGCATACTACGTCGCCTATAACTGCGTAGAATACGGTGATTTTACAACTCCCTTCTTTTGGAAAAAGTTGATGTTAAGGGTGCAGCAACTTTTAGGCGTGGACTCTGTTAGTACATGAATTCAGTTTTATGTCTTCTCCTTCAATTTCTTCACCAAGATGTATACTAGGACGTCTTCTTGAAGGAAAGAGCCTGGAAAGGACTCTCAGGGGAGAATGTTGGCCTGGAGGTTTTGGGGGATGATGTCATAATTCCTATTTTTACAGATTTATGTTTCCTACACTCACAGAAAACATATAAGATGATCAAACAGACAATTAATACAATAACAAAATAAGTAAACCAAGAAATATGTTTTGTAACGAAAGGTTCATTTATAATTTTATCAAGATCATCAGAATATTGATTCAATTTACGCTGTGCAATATTTAAATCATCAACGTTTAGTTTACTTAATTTCAATGGTTTCAGGACAGGCATATTATGTTTTCCAGGAAGGTGCTTACAGCATTCAAATGGTATCAGATTAGGATTACTATTATAAGTAATATTTTTCTCAAGAGTAATGTATGTGGAATGTACTCTGGTGTTAACCACAAAAGCATTACAATCTGCCTTTAATTTTAAAAGTGAATTATTTTGAACAATTTTGGTAAATGGTTCAATATTCAAACAGGTTATTGTTAATGGTAAAGGATCTGATAGTGTAGTAACCAGATATTCGGATCCAAATTAAATACATTATAGTCCTTTGCAAAAAGTATAGAGACATCTGACAAGTTCTAGGTATTTTGACTGAATATTTAAATAATTGAGCCTCACAAATAGCATCATTATCTAGAGGATACGGCAAAATGTTTGAACAAATTCTTAAACTGGGGCCTAAAATTTTACAATCATCCAAATTTTGAAGTGTAAAATACAACATGGAATCACCTCCTTTCGCGATATATTTTGAGTTTGTAGTTAAAATATGAGAAAGTCCAGTCCTGTTGTCATGGATAGGACTGGGGTATAATTGATAGGAAGTATGAAATTCAGGTTCATCAAGAGGGATTTTTAGAATAAAAACAACTCGTGATTTGGTCTGGAAGGCCTGAAGTTCAATCAAATCCAAATACTGAGCAATGGATGAGATTTTTGCAGGAAGGGGTAAATTGCTTTTCTTTACTGATTGTGAAATGTCTTGAAGGGCATGTTCTAAATCCCATGGGGTAACTATTGAGGTATGGAGTATTTTTAATCTTGCGAAAGCGATTCAATCCAAATTTTACTTTTGAGTCTATGACTAGTATATCATTCGAAATATCTAAAATGGAATCTTCGATTTCCTTAAGATCCATCCTTGTTGAATGTCTCCTCGTCAATTTGTAATTTTTGAATAGTTGTATTAAAACTTTTTATTACTGATGTAGTTACTGAGATCTGATTTTTCAAGTTTTCCAATTGATATTCATCTCGCGTAATTTTATTAATACATTCGTTGAAATATTCACCATCACTACTATGCAAATTGGCCGGTAATGGCTTTCCAAAAAGTACCAACACCATCGAACAGACCTCTTTTAACTCGTTTTCTTTTTCCAATATAGTTTGTATCTTAGTATATTTCTGCAAGTTTTGAATCTAGTGATTCGGCAATTTGTGTTAATGAACTAACATGAGTTTTAACGTCTGCATAAAGAAAGTTTATCCGTGTATTATCGGTTTCTAAAAATAATACTAAGCTTTTTAGTAATTCATGATTATGATTCAAAGCGTTGCCTATTGCGAGTATATCTTTGTAAACTAGTAATGTCCACTTCTCATTTGGGGGTTTCAGATTATCCTTTTGATGATAATAAATACCTATAGTATTGTTGATGGGGACCACGTCGTATTGTCCGAATGCCATCGCTGTAATTACTGCGATAACTGCGAGGAACAGCATTTTTATCTGAAAGAAATTTATTCAGAATAAGGTTTCATTCTGTCGAAATTTATTTTTTGATTGTTGGTTTGTTTCTAAATTCTTCAAAAGGGCTGAATTTTTTAAAATTTCAAGTATTTGAAAGGGTTTATTGAATTTGTTTTGGAGTTTATTTCCAATCGGACTCTCTTTAACGTAGACTTTACCTCCTGCCTTATAGTTAGAGGGATCATGCTTAATATCTTTATCGAAGCGTATTTTAGCTTTTTCTTTGCTGCGCTCCGTTTTTTGTCTAGCAATTTGGTAATAGTACGAGATTCGATTATTCAAGTCTCGGATATATTTAGTTATTAAATTCTTTTCATTATATAAAGTTTCAGGTGGTCTAATTGAGGTGTGTCCGAATATTAATTCGTACGGGGTGAATCCAGGAGTTTTATTTTTGTTTATAACAAATAACCGTATATGGGAGAACATTTAAAGGGTGTTCATCAGGGTTTTCAGTTTAATGTGCTCTAATCATTTCCATCAGGGTTGCATGAAACCGTTCTAGGCTTCCATTACTTGGAGGGTGATTTACACTTGAAAAGGTCAATCTGAACAAGGTACACAAGTCCTTCACAGTATGATTATTAAATTATCTTCCACTATCGCAATGTACTCGTAGAAGGTGTTCCGTAATGTTGAAAGTATAATAAAAGTGTGTTGACTACTGACTTTGCAGATTTATCTTCTACTGGATAAGCCTGGGTAAATTTTGTATGTTCATCTCGAATTGTTAAAGCATAGTTTTCATTTGGAATTTCCATAATGTCGATATTTATTCTTTCAAAAGGCGTTTTCGGTGTTTCAGTTAAAACAAGTGGATTATTTAAATTCTGTCTATGAATTTCAGTTTTTTGGCATGTTTCACATTCCTTTATATATTTTTCCACATCTCTAGTGATACCGGGCCAATTATACTTTTCTCTAATTCTTCTTGATGTTTCATTAACACCTCTATGTAAATTTGCTTTTCCATTGTGATATTGATCTAGAATCAAGGGGATTTGATCTTGATCTGAAACCTGAACTATATCTTGGCAAATTTGAAATTTAATTTCGTCATCGTCTTTTAAAATGTATGACAACATTTCTTGGATTGGGAGATCTGGATTATTTTCAACATGATATATTTGATTTGATTCAAAAATGTGTCGATCTCTAAAAAGGGAACTGAACATATATTCGATTGTCGGGATCATACGGTATAGGTATCATGAAATATTTCCACTTTTGACGGATTTACTAGTTAAAACATTAATTTTGTTATAAAGAAAATTTGGTTCTTCCTCAAAAATGTCTTCAAAAATGTTTTCGTGTATATTTGTTGTTTTATTTCTTTGTGGAAAAACAATTATATTCTTATGACTCTTGTCTAAAAGTTGTTCGTTTTTAAATGCGAATTTTAAATAATCAATCAATGATTTTTCTTTGAAAAGTCTCGAAAAAATTGTTAATTTCTCTAAGACAGTTTCTTGAGCTACTTCGGTTTCAGTGTCAGATATTTCTTCCTCATCTTCTTTTGCCATCAAAATATTTGAATGAAATTTAGCACATTCTTTGAAATAATTAATTTCAATTCGTGATAGGGCATCTGCGTTCTTGTTGATTTTTCCGGGTTTATAAATAATTTCGTAAGAGTATTCCTATAATTTCAAACTGAGATAGAGACTGAAATTAAGTGTTTTAGATTTCTCTCTCTTCGTAATTCAAAAAAAAAATTTAACAAGTGGACTTTACTATATATATTTTTTTATTTTTGATATACATAATTTATCTAATATATTTTTCGGGTGGTCTACCCGAAGTATGACCTGAAAATTTTCTTTCAGGTCTACCTGATTTGCGGAGATAAGGTTCAATTTCAGGAGGACGCACAGCATGTCCAAAGACTATTTTGAGTTTGTCGAAATTTTGTTTTACGAAATCGCTTCTGGAATCTGGATGTGAAAGACAATTCATAATTTCTTGATTCTGGAATTTGTGTCTATTATTGGTTTGGGTTTTTTCAAAATGTTCAATTGTTTCTGATGATTCATCTGTATCATTAATGATTTTCGTAATAGTTCCTACGAATTTTGAAACGTCAATATTTTTTGTACTAGTGTTCTCGTCAGGTTTCTTTTTTGGAATGTCTGTATTTTTTGAGATTTGCTTTTTGCTGGATTTTATTTCGAGGAATTTGATTTTTATAAATTCACATTCTTTAGGTATAAAAGAATTTGAAATTTCAATTTTTTGTTCAGCAATCTTCGAATTTAATTTTAATTCAGAACTTCCTTCTGTTTTTGACAAACAACAAAAATATTTTCAAAAATGTTGGGTGTTATTGGTTTTACTTTTGGGTCAATTTTGATTGGGATTTCAATTATTTCTTCTTCCTGGGTTAACAGTTTAGCCTCAACATTTTTCAAATCGCTTTTCATTTCAAATGGTTTTTCTATTATTTCACCTATCGAAATCATATTTTCTATTTTAGGGTTTAAAATTAGAGGTATTTTCAAATTTCCTGGTGGAATTTGTTTTTCAATTTTGAAAAGAGGGACTTTTTTGAAATTAATTTTCGATGTTTAATGTCAACTATACCATCATAGTGTTCTAAAAAATCTGAACCTAAAAGTCCGTCTAATTCCATGTCAAGATCGTGAATATAAATCAAATGTTAATCTGTGTCGTTAAAAGGAATCATAACAGATTCTTTAATTACAATTTTTTCATTACATTGTATAGACAAATTTTCAGGTGATCGATGATAAGGATATTTTTCTACGGCATGTGGTTTGAAAATTGAAATTCCTGCTCCTGTACACAGTAAAAATAAAAATCTCAAACCGAAAAAAAACTCAACCCTTTCCTCAATAGGATTGAATATAACCTTCGATCGATGCTGCTCCAAATCTCCCAAGAAAATTCATGAATGTATTCATGAGAAATTCTCCAAGTTTTTCAGCCAACAAAACCAGTTATGATTATTTCAAATGGGTTTATCTTTGCTTGAAGAAATCCATAACTTCAAGTAGATCTTTTCACACATTTGGAAAGGACAAAAAAGTACTCCGAACAAAAATGCAATGATTTTATGTCGAATAAAATGTAGAGCTTATTTGAAGAGATCTGAAAACTTCATTCAAGATTACTAGCAATGTTTCAGTTTCAAAACTTGCACTCATATCACAGTTTTTTATATACTCCTGGTGAGATAGATCAGTAGTTTCACAAGAAATCACATAACTCTACTCAAGATAACAAGAAGTACTCGTTTGAAAATCCACTCTCTCTTATAAAAAATGTGGTTTACTCAAATTAAGAAATGTAATTTGTTTGATTGAGAACTTTGACAACTTCTAATTAGATATATCAGTTCTCTCATATGAATGTTATTGATTTACTCAGATTATTAAGAAGTATCATTTGTTCAATTAAGAACTCCGATAACTTCCAATAAGTCAGATAAGTTTACAGTTGAACATTTGAAATATCTACTCAAGATGAACGTATGTAGACCCACTTTCTCATAAATGTTTGGTTTCCTGAAAACAAAATAATTTCCATTGAAAAACGCATGAAACTTCAAAGCCAGAAAAACAATAATTATCACTTGAATATATTCATTCTTGATCTGAGATCTTCACATACTTCCACTTGAATAATAGGGAAAATCTGCTTCTATAGAATTCTGGAGCTGTTGCTTTGACACACTACTGTCTGATGGAAATGAAAGAGTTGAAAACTTTTTTATTTTCATTTTCTAAATAACATACAGTAAATATTATGTTTTATAACAATTTCTAAGAAATAAAATCATTTGGACTTCTATGAGAAAAGACTAAGAAACTGTACTATAGAAACTTATAAAAGTTACAAGAACCTTCTGTTAACTCACTGAATGTTGTGATTTTGGCTGGAACTTCACTTCTAGATTCTATCTTCCTTTTACGGGTACTAACTCCACTTTTATGAATGAGATTCCTGGCCTTGTCCACCAATTTTCCTCTCGCAGCAATTGAATTTCGGTTGAAGGAATCTTTCTTTCTAATAGACGGTATATAATAAGTTTGAGTTGCTTCTGTTGGAAATAGTTTGATGATTTTGGCCGTTATAATATTATAATCTTCATGTTCCAATCTACTACAAAAAAAAACCAAATTGAAGTGTTGAAATTAGTTTTGTGTATGTATATTCTTTCAAGATATATAGAACGAACTAACGAAAAGGGATAATAAAGTTGAACTCAACTTACTGGGTACATGGTATTTAAACATATGTTTCATTATGATAGCCACCATACTGTTTCTTCTAGTGTTATCCAGAATTTTATTTGCATCATAAAAAGTTAAGATGCTATTCCTTAATGGAGAGGTTATCGATAATGTTCTCAGATCAAACTCTGGAAAAACTACTTTATATAAATCTAACTGTTCCTGAGAATGAAATGATATTTCTCTGTTTTCAAGCGGAGTTAATACCCTAGAAGATATGCTTGTTGTACTGTTAGATGATTCTGATTAGACTTCTTTTTCCTCAGGAATTATGTCAGAAAACTGAAAAATTCAACATTCACTATTATACAAAAGCAAATGATCATAATGAAAAATACTTATATCAATTTTCTCCACATTGTTAGTCTGATGAAAAGAAGTTTCTGTCTCTCCGAAATATTTTTTAAAACACTCAGTGAATCTCACACGTGTTCCAATATTGGGGATCAGTTCTTTAATCATACGTTCTGTTAATTTTGGGAGAATTTCTGTAGTGACTTCGTTAACTGGAATGAATAAAAACACCAATAAGGACTGAAGTCTTAACACTGCAAGAAAACGGTATCGTCCATAAACTTGTAATTTCAATATATTTTTTTTTAACTACTGAAAGTCTCATATTCTTTTAATCGGTAAGTAGATATGTAAAATGGGTAGTTTCCAATAGCATTGAAAAAACATCGTGAATCTAGTCTCATTATAGCGTTTCGGAACGAATTCTTTCGAATGCTGCATCAGTATATAATTTGTATCTCGGAGAATGCAACAACCCAAGTTCTCAGCTAGAAATTTTTTTTTTCTTGATAAAAGTAATGTACGGATTACTAAAACAAGAGAATGACATTCTTGAATAAATAATTCAAAAACACTTTACTCAAATGTCAAGAATCAAATAGTTTCATTATGAGATTGTATTGTAAATGTATTCTTCTGTTGAGATAATGCATTATTATTGACTTGATTGTATAAACTAATTTTTAGACAAACTCGGTGTACTTATACAAACATCCGGAAAACCAATAAATTACATATTTAATTGATTTCAAATCATGGGACATATCAACTGATTTCTCGAGATTAAGTTGACGTCGGTACGGCACCTTGTCAGCCAGGATGATGAATGCATATATATTTTTACAACCAACGCAACGTGGTGAAATATTAAGACCCTAACAAACGCATATTACCACTTACCTTGAAAAATTTGGATTAATTAAGGAAGATCCCACTCTCGAAGAAGCTCTTCCATTTCATTATTATTACCAAATTCGGAGCGTTGTTCACAATTCACAATTCCCAACGTTGTCTCGTAACCCACCTACAAAAAACACATCAAGTAACAGGAATGCAGTGCACTTGTATATCGCGAGCAAGTGGAAGCGTCTTTCCCCACTCTTCGAAAATTTTGCCGGTTGGCGACAGAGAGCAGTGTGTTGTGCATCGTTGCTAAATGCTCGGTAACTACCGGAATCTACCAAAAAATTATGATTTTTTTTGGTAACCGGTAATGGAATGGAACTTTCTTCCAGTCTTTTCTCAGCTAATCCACATATCCTTGAAATTTCAAAGTGCACTCTTACGACTAGCCCCAAATCTTTTTGTTTTCAACCACACTAATATACCTAATCTTATCACTTCCTGGTTCTTCAAACCTATGAAAAGTACAAGATAATTGCGTCAGTTTCCATGGCAACTGTACAAAAAGTAAATTCTTTTTTGTATACTACGTACTATAAAGACGTTAAGTGACACTTCCATAGCATTGACAGGTCACTTACTGAGCTAATAACCACAAAATTTGGAGAAGTAATGCGCATTTTGTTCACCTTTCCTCATTCGTGGACTCGAGAATTTTGGACATGTGCATACTCACGTAGTCATTTGTTTCACAGAAACGGCTTTACTTTCTTGTTCATATTAGAAGGATATATGTCATCTATATTAATTAATATATTTTAATGAATCATTTGTGGGCAGTATATATTAGTTAACAAATCGGTAGAAAATATCAAAATTGACTGAATCCCTGATATTTTATACTCTAGTTATTAAATACATTTTTATTACAAGCTTTTATACAACTTGCTTCGTATGCCTATCTTTCTGGTTCAAAATTGATAAGTAAATTTGACTCGCTTTCAGTCGTCGGATTAACGAAATTTGACGAGTTCATAATTTCGTAACAATGCATTATGAAATTTTTTGTTAGCGAAAAAATCAAAGTGGCGGCTCCAAGATGACCTGCCAATTCTCTGATGATTTACAGTTTGTGATTCTCTCCGGGGTGGGAGATTTTGAATTTTTTGTCAAAATTCATAAAATCAAGATGGTTCCAAGGTGGACCAATTTTATGATTATGGTCCGATTCTATTGAAAATTGGTATAGGTTGGTTTTTGGGTTTTGAATATTTGTTATAATTCAAAAATTCAAGATGGCAGAGGAGTTTTGTGAGTATGGTCCGATTCTATTCAAAATTAGTCTGTGCGAGTTTATTGTGGTAGAAGAATATGAATTTTGTAAAAATCCATAAATTCAATATGGCGGAAAAATTTCGTGATTATGGTCCTATTCTATTTAAAATTGGGGTGTATGGGTTTTTGGGATCGAAAAATATTAATTGTTTGTAAAAATTCATAAATTCAAGGGAACAAGTTTGCGTATGATCCGATTCAATTCAAAATTGGGGTCTGGGGATTTTTGGCGACAGAGTTTGTGATTTATGGGGTGATGCTCCCCATAAATGGTATCTGGAGGTTTTCAGGGTCGGAAAATATAATTTTTCGTTAACATTAGATGATTCAAGATGGCGAAATTTATGACTAGAAAAAATTGAATAAGAAAGATTAGAAACTTTTCAAAGTGGAGCTTTTATTAGGATGCACCAAGAAGGAAAAAATAATGTATTTCGATGTATGACGTAGGTTATTCTGCGGGTACAAAAGCTTGTCGAGCAATGTTTTCAGTTTGAATACAAAAAATTGGCATTCCTACGCGACAAGCATATGAATTTGTTACTTACAGAATAACCTACGTCACACATCTAAATAAAATATTTTTTCCTTTTTAATCCATTCGAATACAAGCTTGCGTTAAAAAAAGTTTTTCTAATCAGTTCTATATGAATTATTTACGGTTTGTGAGCGAGGCAACAACATTTTCCAACTCGATTTTTGGTAGATTTTGATGAACAATATAACAAGATTTTTCACAAATTCCACAATTTGACTCCTTCAGATTTTCAGATATTTATATAGGTATCTCTTGATAATTATATCAGATTCTTTCGATTGAAGTTAAGAAAAGAGTTGTAGTCGTTGTCTGAAAATGGATCGAACGATTAGTAAATTTCAAGATAAGATATCACCGTTCTATCAAAAAAATACTATACTATATATTGACACTTTTCTAAATATTGAATTGCTCGTGATGAGTTTTTTTGAATGTTGTGCAGTAGTTCATTTATATCTACTGAATACGTTATCTCCTGATGGAGCAACATTTGGGAATAATTATACATCTACTATTGGAAATCTAATTTCATCCAGACAAGAATATCTTCACTATCTCAGATATTTTTGATTTCTTGAAATAATGAAATTGAGATCTTCAAAGAATCTCATGGGATATCCTGAAAAGATACGAATAATAAGTCAGTTTCAAGATATTATTGTTAATTCAGAACAAAAATATAATTTTTCAACTGGAGCGATATACTCTCATTTCAAGGTTTCCAAGTTTCTTGGTCCGAACGAGTTGGGAACTTTCAAATGATATAAAGCATTAAGTTGAAACAAGATATATATATATATATATATATATATATATATATATATATATATATATATATATATATATATATATATACCGGGTGTCCCAGTATACCTGTTCCAATGGATTATCTCAGCCATTTCGAAAGATAAAAATTTGAAAATTTCATGATTTCCAATTCGTTCAAGGAACCTTCAACTGAGGAAAACAAAAATTGAGAGTCACTTCCGGTTTGACCGGAACTGACTCTGACTTTTTTATTTCAAATAGCACCCTGTATATTTTCTGCAATTTTTTATTTCTACTCAAAATTATCTTTTCAACGATGTTTTACACTTTGTATTTTACATTTGATTTGATGGAGAATACGTCAACTGAAATTTCAAATTGAAAGAATTGCAGTAGGCTATGATATTTTGTGTAATCTTGATTTTGACTTCAATAAATTTTGCATTCGATATGATGAAGAGAATGTCAAATTTCAAATTATTAGAATTGTAGTAGATCTGGAAGAATTAATAATTCTTAATTGAAAACCTTAGTGTGCCATGGAAACATTTGAATACATTTGTTTATAACTTTGACAGTTAATAATTCTCAATAGTTGTGTGCGTGTCAGAAAAACCAACATTCAAGAATGAATAACCGTGAAAATGACGATAACTTCACTAATCAAGAGAAATTGGATATGATGCTGATTTATGGAAAATGCGAAAATAATCGTCGGGCTGCCCTACGTGCTTACAGAGAGAAATACCCTGATAGACGAACGCCAAGCGCTATGTATTTCACACGCTTGGCTTCGAATTTGACAACAAGTGGATCATTTCATAGAAAGCGTACTGTCTTAAAAAAAAATGATAGTTTAAAAACTAAAGAACACGCTTTAATAGAAAACTAAACTAAAAAGTAGAAAATAATTTTAAATGAGTTTGAAATAAGAATACAGTGATTAACAACAAATTTATTTCATCGTAAAAAAGCGTGGGGTGCTTGATGTCAATTGTTGTTAATATTTCATGGACAGATATTGGTAAAAGTAGAATCATTATGAAAATATCTTAAAAAGCACCCCACGCTTTTTTACGATGAAATAAATTTGTTGTTAATCACTGTATTCTTATTTCAAACTCATTTAAAATTGTTTTCTACTTTTTAGTTCAGTTTTCTATTAAAGCGTGTTCTTTAGTTTTAAAACTATCATTTATTTTCAACTTTTTAGTTTTGTTTTCTATCAAAGCGTGTTTTTCAGTTTTTCAAACTATTATTATTATTATTTAATTTTTTTAACTATTATTCTTCAATTTTGAATAGAATCGGACCTTGATCACAAAAATCGTCCGCCATTTTAGAGCCGCCATTTTAGAGCCGCCATCTTGAATCCTTCAATTTTGATAAAATAATCATAATCTCCGACTCCAAAAACCCCCACATACCAATTTCGAATAGGAATGGACCATAATCACAAAACTCGTCTACCATTTTGGATCCGCCATCTTGAATTTTTCAGTTTTGACAAAAGAATCATAATCTCTGACCAGGAAAACCCTCAGATACCAATTTTGAAGCGAATCGGACCATAATCACAAAACTCGTACGCCATATTGGAGCCGCCATTTTGTTTTTTTTAAACAAAAATTTCTTAATGTATTGTCACCGGAATTATGTACACCTGCCAAATTTCAAATCATTCGTACGTCTGGAAGTGGGTCAAAATCGCGCCCAAAGGAGTCGGTTACAAACAAACATACGGTTACAAACATTACAAGTGAAGCTAATATAAAGCGTGTAATAAAAATGCTACGGACGAAGATTACACAAAATATCATAGCCTACTGCAATTCTTTCAATTGATGTTTTCTCCATCAAATCAAATGTAAAATACAAAGTGTGATACATCGTTGGAAAGATAATTTTGAGTAGAAATAAAAAATTGCAAAAAATTGCAAAAAATATACAGGGTGCTATTTGAAATAAAAAAGTCAGAGTCACTTCCGGTCAAACCGGAAGTGACTTTCAATTTTTGTTTTTTTCAGTCGAAGGTTCCTTGAACAAATTGGAGATCATGAAATTTTCAAATTTTTATCTTTAGAAATGGCTGAGATAATCCATTGGAACAGGTATACTGGGACACCCGGTATATATATATATATATATATATACTCAGATCAAGTTGGTCATATTCTCAATAAAAAATACTTTATTACTCACTTCGAAGAGGTAGACAGTTTCAAAATGAATATCACTCATCATGTTTCAACGTATTTTGGTTTCAGACAAGTTATTCGAGTGTTCTGTTTTGATAAATGATCAAGGAATTCCTATTCACGATGTAAGAGATTGGGTATCTTCAGTTGTTTCAGAGATTTTTTATCTGAAAAAGTTAACTCTCCACCAGAGATAATATTTTCAAAGAAGTATGCTGTCTTCTTTCAAATACTAACTTTTTACTGTGTATCAACTAAAATTTTGAAGTTCCCTGTAGAATCATTGATATAATACAAATTATTGTATTTGAATGAATTTCGGGTAATTGTTGATTTGTGATAGGTTTTGAGATTGAGATTTCACTGTATTCGTGCAATTGATTTTTCACTGTATTCGTGCAATTGATTTTCTCCGGTTGTTTGTCTTGTATTTCTAATAAATTCGTTTGCGTCGTGAGGTTGTTCATAATCTGATCGTCTGGAATTTCTTCCACAATTGTAATTCGTCTGAATAATCATAACTGTTTTCGTACGATTCATCATGACATTGCGTATAATAATTTTCAATGTCAGATGGAAAGTAAGAGTCTTCTCGATAATAAAAGTTGTCGTGATCAACATATGACTCGGGTTCATAATGTTCATTAAAATGATGAGCTCTCCGATTCGGAACATTTAAATTTTTCTGGATAACAGAAGGTCTTATTTGGTTTTGTTGAATGGGTCTCATTTGTGATGGATTTTGTTGGAATTGATTTCGTTGAAATTGTATTGGTTGTTGATTTGGAAATTGTTGTGTTCGAGTGTTCTGGTATACTGTTTGTGAGTTTTGGAATCTCTGAAAGTTCGGATTTGGATTCCTATTGAAATTTGGATTTGGATTTTGATGAAAATGAGGGCTTTGATAAAATTGGGGATTTTGATTTGAATGTGAAAAATTGAGATTTGGATTACTATTAAAAGTTGAATATTGGATTCGTGGATTGGTTGGTAATTTTCTTGGTTGAAAAGAAGTTAATCCTTCATTGTTTAAAATGGATTGTCCGAATTTTTGGGTTTCAAAATAGGATAGTTGGAGTTTCTTTTTTATTCTAAGGGATGCTTCCACTATCTGTTGGATTACTCGAACGAATAATATGTCCGAGTTTTGGTTCTAATCTGGTTAATAAGGTATTGAGTCACATTCATTCGATTAAATTGGATTGTGCCGCTTTTTGTATTTGCGCCAAATTCGATTTCTGAATACACGAAAGCATTTTTGCGTTATGTGTCTGTAATCTAGAGAAGAAAGTGAGAGCATTTCCCTGTCTTTTATTCTTTGCAAATCTTGGATTAGTGATGTTAAATCTCGTAAATCACCAAAGTGTGCATTCAAAATACTTTTGATATCTGTATACGTTTCTGGGTTCCGTGAATTTATCAATTGGGCTGCCTTCGATTTTAATTTATTTCTGATATGAATAGTCAAAAGAGTTTTTTGTTGACCTATTGCCATACGTTGGGCATGATCACAGAAATTCAAAAAGGTACTTAAGGAGATTGGATGTCCGTCATATTCGGGTACAATTAAAAATATTTCTGAATGTCTATAAGGTTCGATTTCGGGAACATTTTCGTCTAGGTCATGAGCATTATCATGATCATTGTCGTCAGAGATAGATATTGTGAATCACTTCTCAATGGAACTTGGGTAAAATTGGGTGAAAAAATGGGGTATGTCGCTGTTTGCTGTCCTTTTTGACTTCGCAACATTGTTGCATACTACTTCGCCAATAACTGCGTAGAATAACGTGATTTTTCGATATAACATCAATGATACTCAACACCAGATAAATAATATATGTCTGAATAACGGAAAAAATTTAATAATATTTGTTCCATTTATAAAGCATAGTTTATTATTGTTCTACCAAATTATATTGTTTTTAACACATTACTGTTCGTGAATCTGTTTTATTCATTATTGTGTGTCATATTATGGTTATCTTCATAATGAATTTTAATATGTATTGTAAACCCATATGTATTTTTAGCCCTGAAGAAGAAGATAAATAAACGTCGAAACTTCGACAATTTTTTTAAATTTGTACCACCTGTATTGTCCTTGTTCCCGCTAAACCAAATCTCCTTCTGGATTATATTCAGTTGAGGGTTCCAGGAGCAGATTTTGAATTAGGTCCGTCAAAGCTCGTACTAGGAACAGATTTTTACCCGGATGATGTTCGCATTCAAATTCCAGAAATTCCTGTAAAATTCAATCTTGCATATAATGTGTCAATAAACACTTCATAGAGCTAGTGTGCCCAACATACTTTGAAAAATATCATGATTGGCATGAACAGATTTTTTTTACATCACCAAATTTAAAATTTTAACCTAGTGTTAGTATGTCCTGTGCAGCCAGGTCATGAATATGAAATTATATAAATATGACTACTACCAACAGAAATTATTTAATGTTTTATTCCATCAACCTCTAATGTCCTGAAAAAAACTGCCTATGCATTAGTTTGTTTGAAAGTAAATGAGTATTCATTTCATATACAAAAATAAAAACGTTTAACAAAAAATCAAACCGACAAAAAAAGAAACTGAAAAGCAAAAAATAAACCTTTTTAGTCTTAATAATAACTGAGCTACTAACTAATGTGTTTAACTAATTTTGAATTAGCGCCAAACATACTAGCAATAGAATTAGGTAAAGCGTAAAATGATGGCAGCGGGATGCATGGTGGCGGCTCAAAATTAGTTACTCACATTAGTTTAGGAGCTCAGTTATTATTAAGACTAAGAAGGTTTATTTTATTTTTTGCTTATCAGTTTCTTTTTTGTCGAAAAATCAATCATTTCCTATTTTTCTACCCTAATTATTTCAACTCTGAAGTATACCTCATCCAATAAAAAAGAAATCATCTAAATCGGATAACCCAGTACAAAGATATGCGTGGTAGAATCTTAACGTGTAAAAATTCAGTGAGTGAACGATGATATCCACTATTTTTCTAACCGTAAGGATGAATTTTTTTTCAAATTCAAATGGTACCAACTTCGAAGTATACCTATCCTATCCAATGAAAAAAGAATCGTCGAAATCAAACTACTCTGTGAAAAGTTATGTATGTAAAAAAAACTACGTGTTAGCTGTATTGAGGATTTTTCTTAGAATTTTGGGAACAAACTACACAATATTCCGATGCCTTCTTGGGTTGTCTGAATAAATTGTTGGCCATCATTGAAGTATGAATTCGAAAGTTGTAATCAAAACACAAGGACACACGGTAAAATCAATGCAAGCGAACTTAAAAGAAGTAGAGCAGTGAATATACACGATACAACCATAGAATTGAAATTATAATGAACTGACTAGAATGCGTTTCAAGCTGCGCGAAATGTCCCATGCATGGTGGCCGCCATTGTTGTTTATGTCCTCGCAGCGGAACAATTCCAGTGGCATTGCTTGCAATAGGAAATAGAGTATATTATAATAAAACGTTTTTTAGTAAATTGTGAATATAAATGTTATATACCTATGTAAAATATGTTTAGTCTTCCACCCATCTATTATATGAAGATATATGAGAAACTTTATACATATTGCCTTATAATTGAATAGGTATTTCTATTTTTATCACACTATTACATCAATATTCGCAACATAAGTAAGTTATAAGGACACTTTGATATGGGTGCCAGGTCATAGGTGGTTCAGAGACAACGAAGAAGCAGATTGCCTCGCCAAAGAAGGAGCAAACACACAATTTTCTGTCTCAGGATCCTTCTGTGGGACCTCTCCATAAGAGAGAAGAGTTTCGACTCTGGGAAACAGATGAAATTAAATCTCACACAATGAAGTGCCAGGACAAAGACCAGCGAAAAGGCTAGTGAGCCTATTGCCAAAGAAAGCTAAACAGCTTCTCGAGTTGGAAAAGAAATAAGACTTGAAATTTGTAACGGGACTTCTCACTGGACACTGCCCTCTGAGGTATATTTTAAACATTGTATCTAACCACTTTGATTAGTGAGCTTTGCCCTCTACTGTACCGTATATTTTTATTGTTTAAGAGTATTTTTTTTGCCATTTGACGTTTTTTACAAAATACATTAATTCCTGATTTGACCCAGCTTTTTCCTGATATTCAAATAGCCAATAATTTAGACCGCAGAATCTGGTTTCAACAGGAGGGCGCACCGCCACATTTCACTGCAACTGTGCGCGAGTTTTTAAACAGAACCTTCCCAGATTGGTGGATATAAGGGGAATAGTGAAATGGCCCGCTAGATCACCTGATCTTAGCCCATAAGACTTCTTTTTATGGAGTTATTCAAAATCTAAAGTATATACTAACAGACCTGGCAATATCTGTGACCTAAAAGACCGAATAAGGTAAACAATGCATAAAATAACACCCGCTGTGTTACAAAATATCAGAGACGTAGTCAATGCCTGAGTTGGTCATTGTCTAGCAGTCAATGGAGAATAATTTGAACATTTTCTTTCGTTTGTGCTACGAAATATCAGAGACGAAGTTAATGTCTGAGTAGGTAATTGTCTAGCAGTCAATGGAGAACAATTTAAACATCTTCTTTTGTTAGTGTTTGGTAGTGTATCCAGTAGCTGCATAACTACGTGATTTCATTTAATAATTTTTATAACGTTTATTCTTCATTGATTACTTCATAAAAATACAGTATAACTTTCTTATAAAAAATTTAAAACACCCTTCGTAACACTATATAGTAGTGCATTTGATTATTATTCCATCAATTTCTACTCCTGGAAATGTGAATCATCGTATAGTCAAAATTGATATTTCAAGATTGGCAAAATAATTTTTAAAATGAGTGGCATTACCTAAATGCTATATCAAGCCTATAATGGTATGTTCATAAAAATAACTTCAATGTAATAATTTCAATGTAAAAGTTCAATCGTAGGTTTTCAGAATTAATTCATATTTATTTTTTTTTCATTCCTATGAACAGTCCATAATAGTCATTCCAATATAATATATTATTTTCCACAATAGCAAGTTTTCTTTAATTATTCTGGACAATTAAATTCCATTTTCCATGCACATTTTGAAGACGGTAATGAAAACAATAAAACATTTCTCAACCTACCCAAACACTACAAAAAAACAACTCTTTGTGATTTGGGTTAACTTGTAGGTAAAAAGATAGCTCAATTTCTTGGTCTTAAAGTACTCATGAAAAATCCCAATAGTGGATGAGATATCATGAAACTAATGAAAGGTGTTTTTCTCCGTGAGTTTGTCATTAGGATCTCAGCATTGGTTTTACATTGAAATAGATATAAAACTGATTTTTCAATGAATCTCCTCCAAAAGTGTTCATTATTACATCTCAATGCAGCTTTATATCCTTCAGCAACAGGTGACCTTGAATTCAAAATATCGAAAAGTCTATCTATCATCCTCATCAATTTTATAGTTGGACCAGAGCCCTGAAAGTTTGGAAGTTCAATATTATTTCCTTAAAACTCTATGGCATTGGTAACACTATTGCTCAATGCTGAAAAAATATAAGGATTGATATTTATCAAAATTGATTTATTAATATTTTTCTCACTAAGCAGGTAAGTAGATTTTGTTGTTTGGCTGTACATTCCAGCTGCATCACCAGACCTTTTACTTCACTACATTGCTGAATGAATAATTATATATCCCTTCATTTCTTGTCTTTTCCATTCCATATGCCCTTCATTCAATTTAATACATAAAGATAAACCTTCACTCCTTTGAAGTTCATACAATTTCTCAATGTATTACCATTCTACCAACTGATTCTCATCGTCAAAAAATTGACCCATGTCTGCTAATGCATTCCTCATTAGTTCAAGCATGTGGCAGGGATCTAAAATGGCAAATACTTGTTCTTTACTTGTAGGGTGTAAAAAGAAAGTTTTATACTGAAGAGAACTGTTTAGAACACAACCCAGGCATTTCAGCATTATTATATTGGCTGATGGACCATCACACGTTATTGACATGATTCTCACATTCCCTTCAGCTAATCTAATGAGTGCTTCATTCACCAAACTGGCTTTTTCTGCCCCATTAAGTGACTGGATAAAAAAATAGCCAAGTGGAATTTTCCATTGTTCCGCTTGGCATACAACTAGGAGTACTAAAGCCTCAGTAGCTAAACTTGCTAGATCATCAGTGTTGTCATAGCCAAAATTCACATGACCATAAATCATTTTTTCATCTGATATTAATTGTTTTTTATGGCCATTTCATCTATTATTAAAGAACAAATTAATTCTTTATTTTCCGATTTAAAATCATCTGATTTTAATTTCAATACTTCGAAAGATGATTTTGTGAACCCTGGCTCACAGTCAATTCCAGTGTGAATTTTTCTTATAGTTGACGGATGAGGAAGATATGAATCCATGGTTTTCCGAACATAATCATATGCTTTCCTGGAGTAGAACAATAATGTCATTGCAAAATCACGAAGTTCTGGTGAAAACTCTTTACGAGATACTGAATTACTTCCTTTATTCTTTAAGATTCGGGCCATCAATTCTGGTGGAACTACAGAAAATGATTTTGATATATGTTCAGATGCCATAGTTAATATCAGTTGTTTTTTCTTTAGCGTATTCAACACCAAATAAAGTGATTGCACCTTCTTCTTAATCCTGTTCACTGTCTTTTTGGTATTGCGGTACTTCCGACGAATCTTCTCCAAAGAAGCCTTATTTTTTGAATATCTGTTTTCGAGGTCATCAAAGCTGAAACTATGATTATAATTTCAATCAATGGGAATATAAATAATATATGAATGACATGAGGTGATGTGAAGAGATACTGACCAATGTATTCCTTACCTAAGTATATGTAAATATTACATATATGAAAATAAAGTAAGTTTAATGTTCAACATCAAAAAAAAGCATGAGAGGAACACCCTTTGACAAAATCACCTGGTAAAATTCATTCAACATAGCAACATAGTAGCCCACCTATAATTATGGAACTGCTTAACAACTCTTCCTCTCTTTGTTACTAGCGATGAAGAAGTTGATGAGCTAGGGCTGAAAAAGATTTCATGTATTTTATGAATATAAATAAAACATACGTTAACATTAACTCATGATAGGTGCATACCTGTATAATAGTCTTCTTTTGACTGTTTTCCGCAAAGCAAGTGGACTGTCATCAGAATTAAACATGTATTTGTTTTCTTCAACAAAAAAGGCAACAAAGTACAAAGACACATCCAAACCGAACACAAAGAAATTAATGAAAATTAAAATGATTTGGCAACGCTTATAAGTGCCAACCGACAACGCCGTTATGTTTACAACTATATGATATAAATACTACCGTCTTACGATCAGTTGATTATCTTCGTCGCACACATGTAATATGCTCATGAAGTCATACTTTTCTTTATTATTTGGTGTCCTCCTTGCCTATCGCATAAGGGTGCCACAAAATTTGGGTGCGCAGTAGACTATGCGCGTTCAATTCACACGGATCAGGACACTCAGGTAGAGGTTAGAACTTACAGTCGATGTTGCCAAGTTTCACTGAACTTATTCTAGTTTCGTATAATCCTCATCATATTCAAATATACATCCAAATCTGAATACAGATTGAATAAAATACAACAAAAAATTATGCCAGTTAGGGATTGCGAAGCCATAAACAAATTATAGGTCAGAGTTTTCAGAAGTTGGATGACAAAAGTGGTAAACTTCAATAAAAATTGTTCATCTGCAAATATTGCCGTTTATCACCATAATTTACTGCGCACACAAAAAGTTCCGGCCCGGATTGGAACATGCACGTTGGGATTGCATACCACAAAGTGGAGATAATGAAAATACTGGTTCTTCCAGCATTCTACTGTGCTAAAACCACGGTCTCATATGATCAAGGTCATACATGATGTAGTGTTGACTACAAACCGAATGGGGGTGCTGAGATCGACTGAAGTGAGCAACACGCAATCGCGGAGCAGGGGGTATCCTTACTGTCATTCACGATTTGTCATCTTCCACTTGTGGAACATAAACAATTCATCATTTTTCTGTTTTCTTTTGTGTTTGAAGAAGTATTTAATCAAAATGGCATTTTATTCTTGCATGCCTTCCTGTGATAAGAATTGAAATAATGTCAATATGCAACGCTTTCCTGTTAATTGTACACAAGTATGTATTGCACTATCACTCCTGAACTAACATTTGGATGGGTGTTACCCTAATTATATAATAATTAATAATAATAATTTTATTCACCTAACGAAATTTACAATAAAAAAATTGGTATAAGTACTAATACATTAACGTAGTCTACACATTGATGATGGTAACTTATCATTAAATGGGCATTTAGGGGTGTTAGTGATAAACGTACGATAAAGTGATGATATCAACAATTTTTATACAGATGCTATCTTTTTCAAACAATTTTTTTAAATATATTCATTACCAAGGACACTGGATATAATGAAAAGGGATTTTTCAGCTTATCACGTTCAATATTCTTTCTTCAGAGAAAAATCCATTAGTCACTGGTTTGAGTTTTCAACACGGTGATACCAGAGTTTGTCATTTTAATTGAATATTGCCTGTTTGCACCACACTATGCTGAGGAATCCTTTGTGTACAGGAATCCTCAATACCACATAAAGATGGCGATGAAATCAGTCGGGAGATTTTGACATTGAGTTTGCTGTCTATATCAGTATAGAACTCTTGTCTATGGCTAAAACTATCAAGCGTAGGATTCCATTGCACTCCTAAAGCCTATCACGTCAAGGACGGCTCATTAGACCCGGACGGTTCAATAATGGACCACTTTCTCAGCTCAAATCTACCTTTACGCATTAAAGCAATGAGTTGATTTCGAATCTCGTACGCTTCTTTTACAGAGGGATCACTGAGCACAAAATCATCAACATACGAAAAATTGCGTATAATTTTGGTGTAATATGGAAGTGTTAATAAGCGATATTCTTGCACCCCCCAAGGGGCACACGCACGTTGAAAATACGTTGAAAAGATGTTACATAACCAAACGTTGAAAAATAGTAAAAATGTCGCGGGAAATAACGTTTCCTTGCATCGAGAATTATATTCTTGATAAACATTGTCTTTCAACGTATGATTTTAATAAACGTTTATCTATAACGTGTACGTATATTATTCTACCTTACAAGTTTACATGTTCAATCAATAACGTATAAATAATGTTTATTTCCACCATCACTTATACCCTTGATATACGTAATATTATGAAAAATTTCGATCCCGATCTCAACGTTGATTTAGGACGTGTACGTATATTATTCCACCATACAAGTTTGTATGTTCAATCATTAACGTATTAATAATGTTTATTTTGTACCTTATAACGTATATTATAAAATTTGGGGTCCCAATTTATATATTCAATCAATAACGTATAAATAATGTTTATTTCCACCATAACTTATATCCTTAATAAACGTAAAATCTGAACACCTAACCTAACCTATATTATATTACTATACAAATTTTATATTTTATATAATACTGTATAAATAATGTTTTTTGAACCGAAACCATTACCTCGATAAAAACGAAAAAATATAAACTTGGAGAAATAATTCAACATTGAACTATAACGTATAGGTATGTATATATCACATGATAACCTATAAAGAATATTAGCATGATAAACAAATTATATGTTGTCTTCTAATGTATTAATATAATATATCGAGGCAAATATCTGAATGTTGAGTTTATAATGTTGTGAATCTCAATGTATAAATGAAATATGTTAATTGTACTTCTAATTATCCGTGTAATCTTCACAGTTTTATATGACATATATTTAGGAAGCTAATGATGGTTTACATTGAAATAATATGTGAGATTCACCTTTTATAGTGACATATTTTAAAAATAAATGTATATCAGTGAATATAACCTACCCCTACCTACTTCACACCCATATGCATATTTAGATAAAGTGATGTTTTGAGGAGGAGGAAATTACACCATTTTTCATAGTTTTTGTCCATCCATTCACACATATTTCATACGCATTTGATAAAATTTATTTTAAATGATTCATTTAGCATTTCATGCTTTAACCTTCGATCTATTACTGTTCATGACATTTATGAAAATAACGGAACCCACACCTTATGATTCCATATTTGAATTTTCACAAATACTGATGAATTATAATTGAATCAAAGTTACCTGGTGTTTTAAAGGAACCGCAATATTTCGATTATTATAAAACCAAATATATTAACTTACAAAATGTCTAAAAAAAAAATTAAAATTTTATCATTTTATGAAATACTTTCTTCAGCCTAGCTGAGGCGAATTTCAGCCATTCTTTCATCACTGTACAAATACGAAATTCATCTATCTCTTTGGATGGGAATGTGATCTTAACATCCTCTATAAATATGAAAAAAACTTTAAGACACAAACATTCTATTGTATCAAAATTTGTTCAAATAAATTTATCAGAAAACTACTTTTCTGGTTAATACAACTATATCTGATAGATTTTCAAAAGTTTTTTCAGGAGAAGTATCATAGAAAACTCGAACTTCCATCCCAATACCACTCATGAAAAAAGTAGAAGGAACTGTATATGGATATTTCGAATATACTCGCCCAAAATCAATGATCAAAAGTCAGTAAACTTCAATCTATTTCAGAGTCAAAGAGTTTTCAATTTGACTCAGTTTTCCAAGTAACAGTGAATGCTTCTTCGAAGTAATGTTTTCCGTTTTCTTGTCTATGGTGATCGCAGAAGCGTGAAATATATTTTTCGTCAACAAAAAATTTATTGGAGGCTGATGTCTGTTAGATGCAGTTCGAGCATCATTGAAATTATTGATTTTGGGTGAGTCTATTCAAGGTACGAATCCAATACAAAAATAGATATTGTTCATAGTTAAAATACATTGCAAACTAAAACAGATATGTACATGTTATCACTCTGTTGGTCCTTCTAGTCCTCTGCTTGTTAGGGATAGGAGAGGTAGAAGGGAACAGCAGCTCTTTTGTTTGGGGACTTTTGACAGCCCTCTTGCCCTCCTATGGGGGCGAAGTAGCAGCCCCTGCTGTTGTTAGCAGGTGAGCTTTTTACCAGCATATGCCTGTTTAGAAAATCACTATTTATCAAAACGCCTCCTGCCTGGGCTTATGCGTTTATATGCTAATCAACCCTTCAACGGCGGATTTTTTTTTCCTAGAAATATACTGTGCCAGGTTATAATTCCTGAATATTTTGATTAAGTTAGGCTCTTTCAACAACTTTTTAATATATTCTTTATTTTTTTTGCGATATAAGTGCCGTTACCATATGGTAACACTAGCCGTTAGTGATGTAAAAAATAATAGAAATTCAAATATCTGTTGCAAACTGTCAAAAATGTTTATTGAGTGTGAAAAATATATTTACAGTCTATACAAGTAGATAAGCTGCATAGATATACGATATCTTGAAATATTTTCATCCATCAGGTCGGTTCCTTCCATAAAGCGGTTGTATTCGGTTATAAGAGATGGACGCGATACCTGTATAATTTTTTTCCTTCCGAAAGAATCTTTTCACTAAAGAAGTGGGATTTATTCCATGACAGGTAGAGGCTACGCTAACAACATTATTATCCAGCCACTTCACAACACTGATTCCATCTTCTTTATCAATAGCTGATACGTAATCACCCCTTTTCTGAGATTTAGATTTAAAGAACATATTTTTCGCAGGTGAAGGACAGCTTTTTGGGATACGGTTGTCGCGGATTGTTCCCTTTCCATCATAGCCGCGTTGTTTCAGGTAATGTAAAATATTGAAACCAGTAAAAAGGTTATCAAAATAAAATTGTAATGGAAGTTTGGACACATCAGGGGAAAAGTCGTCAATCATGTTGATAAGAGGTGCTGCACATGTCCCGAATCCATTTTCATAGAAAGTATTTCCCCTAGGATTGTTCCCTTGGTATATGAAATTTACAAGATACCCCGACATAGTATTCAAACACCATACCTTGTAGCCAATCGGATTGGTTTTCCTCGTATGAATTGTTTGCTGGGATCTCTTCCGAAATATTTAACCATGAATTCATCAAAATTTAGGTGTTGTTCAGGAACAAAATTTTAATAAAATTTGCTCGTAGTTTATACATGAGAGGTCGTAATTTCCACATTTTGTCATTATTATTTGGTTTCGTGTTATCAGCACAGTGTAAATATTTTAGAATCTGCCTAAACCGATCTCTTCGCATGGCATCTGACACAATGGGTACGTTCAAGTCCTTTCCTGTACTCCAGTACATGTCTTTTCCAGGCAATTCATGATATCCACTTAGAATCATGATGGCGATGGCGCATTTCATCTCCCCAGAAGTAATTTTAGGATCTGATTGATTTAAAAAGACAGCATATTTTGTAGACGGCTCAACAAGTAAGTCAACATTTTATTTATCAATAAACTGCTCAAAAATTTCGACATCTGTTAGATTTTCAAATCAGGAGTTATCAGGTTCGGGAGAAGTTTTTTTATTTGGAATTATATCGCCCTTCTTTATCTAAGTGATTTTTACCTGTCCTGGTCTGGTATACGGACCTTCAATTATCTTGAACAGGTTCGTCTGGCTCTTCATTTATAGCTTGGTTCACTCTTAGTTCTGCTCCAGGTAATAATTGTTGACCACTAAGATTATCGACTAAATCCCTGTCCTCTTCGTCTCCTGAATCTTCATCGGTCAAAACGTTTGCCTCCGGAGGTTCTATAAATATATCTCGAACATCTAAGTCATCTTCATACACCATTTGCAGAGCTTCTTCCAAAGTAAAACCTCTCCTGGAAAAAAATCACGTAATCTTTTAATTGACTCCCATAAACAGCTAGCGTTACCATATGTTAACAGGCGAAAAAAACTTATTTTCTTTATTGAAATTTCTCCAGTATGTGAAACAATTTTCATGGAATGCTGAATTCAGCTTCTTCACATATTGTCGTACATCTACAACTGCGTCAGACACAGGCGTATGTAACACTGGTACCTTGAGGAAATCAAGGAGTGAACTAGATTTTCTATTTTATCGAGAATTTCAGGATTCTCAACAGACATTGAATGACCCGAGACTTCATTTTGTGCTGCTTCCAAATTCAGTTCAGCTGTGAGCTCATTTATTAAATATTGTGAAGCTTTCTTCTGGTCCTCAACTGATCTAAAACCAGCTCTTTTTATGCGAGGGTCAAGCATAGCACCTATAATACATGGAGTTCTGCTTTCATAAGGTTTTAGCCGAAGTTTCATGAATTCTTTCACACTATTTAGCACCATCAAGCTCTCCTCATTTTTTGAATTCGTTAGCACCAGTAATTTGTCCACAATACCCCTTATAAGAGGTATTATCAGAGAAATTGTAATATACTGATCACCACTGATTTCATTAGTGGCGATTTCAAAAGGTTCAAGAATACTAATGAACTCTTCCAAAACATTGTATTCTTCCGCAGAGAGATTCATTGGGACTTTTTCACAAACATTTATGGCTAGTGCTAGCTCTGTTCGAATTTCAACCAACCTCTTGATCATGAAGTAAGTACTATTCCATCTAGTACTGACTTCTTGGATTGGTTTTAGTTGTTTCTTACCGTTGGTTGATTGATGAAAGCGCAGCTTATCAGCTGCCAGAGTGCTGCTACGGAGAAAGGTTGCAATACTTTTGCATTCTTCAATCAATCTATTGAAACATTCCAGCTTGTAAACGTCGGTTACTGATAAATTGAGAGTGTGTCCAAAACAAGAAATGTGTCTCAATTTAAAACGGCTCACTGCATTGAGCATGTTTGACCCATTATCCGTCACCACAGCTGTCACTTTGTGTCTGATACCCACCCCATGACATAAGAATATCGTCTATTGCCTGCAAAAAATTTCATTAGAATATTATAAATTCTGTTATTTTCATGAGACCCACTTTACTGATAACTTCTCCAGTATGATTCTGTTCTATTTTCATTGTATTTAACACTACAGATTTCAACTTATCAGTAGTATTTGTCACATAATGACGAATCACAGCCAACAGCCCTCCATTGGCAGCAGATATCCACATATATGTGGTGATGGCGCAATAACAAATAGAGTTCAATTCTATCTGGAGTAAATCTTTTACTCTTTGATATTCTTCTGGTAACAATTTCTCCTTCACATAAGTTGTAGTAGGTATGGTGTACCTACATCCCAAACCTTCCATACATTTTTTGAACCCCAAATGTTCCCCAAACCTGAGGGGTTTCATATCCTCAGCAATCATATTGATGTACAGTTGATCCAGTTTTTTTTTCTGAGTTTTCCTTCCAGGGCTGTTGCCTACTCAGCTTGAACGGGAGGGTATTTCTGCTTTTTTTTCATTGGTGCAGAAGCAGAAGTACTTGCGCATTATTTTCTTGAAACGGTTCTACTTCATCTTCAATCGATAAATTTGTCCACTGAGTTCGATGTTTTCGTTTAATGTGGTCCAATAAGTTTGATGTATTTCCACTTCTTTTATACCGAACTTTGCATATTTTGCACGTTGCAAACGAAGTGTTCGCTTTATCAAATATCTCGCATACTTTAGATGTTTTAGTTTTACCCATGTTAGATTAATTCGAAAACCTAATGGCTGATAAATTCAAATAAAAGTAAAAAATTAAAAAAATTTGAAATTGCATACAGATCACAGCACAGCACAGATCAGCTGATAGGAATAAGAATAATCAAATAAATGACATATGAATGAATTATGTTATGATTATTGGCATGGCACATGTTTGATAAGTATACTGTGTGCTGTGTTACAATTCTCATTTTCTTCTTCCAGGTTCTACCTACCTCATTCCTATCCCATGATTCGAATAGTTTCACATTTCTGTGGCAAATTTGAAAACTAAAACATTTTCAAACTACATAATTATCAGTTTCATGCTATCGATACTATCGGTAAACACTTTCGATAGTTTTCGATAGTCAAAAACTATCGATATATCGATAGTTGCAATCGATCTTCAGTGAACACTAATTTTCAGCCCTATTCAGAAAATAAGAATTTAATTCTTTTACTCAAAAAAGAGGATCTTCACTTTGAATATTATGAAATAATTTCAAATAAATTCGTAGGAGAAAAGCGAGGTTAGGATAGGTACGTCTATACTCTAAGCCTCTCAAGCTGCGAATTCAAGGTACCTTCTAGCAAGGTACCTTCTACTTTCATTCATTGTTGTCTGAATAAATATGAGTTCCACAACAGCTTTCATGAAAAAAATCATCATATGTAGTTCAATGTTAGACGAGGTGTTAACCAGGAGAATCATTGTTTTCTGAAAGATTTCAGAACAATTTTCGATAGTTTCATGTTAGGTTCCTTTGAATAAATTTCGATATTCTCATCCTCAGGTGACTGATATAAGTTCTTCCAAATGAAACTCATAGATAACATTGTATTCGTTTTAGAACATCCCTTTTGCATTATTTCAATGGTTGATTTCTCAGTGGGCAAACATTGCAACTCATGCACATATGCATGTCAATGCAACAACTTAATGAAAATTATAATAATAAGAGTCCCTTATTGGTTACCCAAAAGAGTCCTTCAGCCTTGTTTCAATATCAACTGGTATATGCCATAATATGAAACACCATTATTCATTTGTGAATATACTGAGATATGTCAATATGTGCCTAATAAACTGGATTATGATACTGAAATATATACTTTACCCAGCAACAACTCTTTTGTTTTGAATTTTTCGAAAGCAATCTTATCTCTTCCTTTCCAATTAAAAAGTTTGGCCACATTGTCAGAAATGATGTATCGGAGCATTCGTCTGGTCAGGCTCTCTGCCCCAGACCCTCCAAGACTTGCCAATCTCCTTACCTGGAACAGATATGATTATTTACTACAGTGACAGGAAGATTTTTCACAAATATTGAATTGAATGTGATTTCTCAGATCAGTTCAACTGAAATCTACATCTTTCCAACCTCAAAATGCAATGCACTAGAAAAAGTCAAATACCCTTAATTTTCAAATATACAAAAAATATTCCAATTCATCGAGTAGATGTCAAGTATGAAATCCCAGACATCTAGTTGAAAACGTTTTGATTCACCGTATTTCAAGAATATTTTACAGAACTGGACATACAGAAAAACATTTTTAATGTGTTTCAGGAGTTTACTTGAATATTCCTACCAACATGTGTACCAGAAATTGCCCTGATAAGTGCTTGTACTCATATTCTCTTAATTACAATTCAATTTATTTTTATTCCAGTGAAGCTGATGCCTTCTGCCTGTTTTCATATTTGTATTCTGAATGTACCACAGCTATTTTTACTAAATTCAATTGTAGGAACTCATGAAATATTATGATTATCACAGACAGTTAGTTAGTTGTTACAAGTGATTGTAGAATTATAATTTTTTATATATTGCATATACAAAATCGAATAGATTTTGATATTTTTTTAATTAAATTCAATGTACCTGCATTTCGTGAAATTGAGACATTTCTACCACCTTCATCTGAACTGATTGACATAAATGAATAAGAGGGTGCCGGGGACTTTCCTCATCTCCAATACTTAACGTAGGTTCCTCCATTTAGGTGTGGAGCATAAATCGTCCGCCCGACAGGTTTAATAGATGGATTTTGTTCAGAATCAGTGCTGGAGTTTAAATCATTCTAAATACCTTTTTGGGTCAAAGTTCTGATTGATTCTGCTGATTCGTAATTAATTCTCTGCTATAATTTTATTCAATTGGTTTTATGCAAGTTCATAAGTTGATGGAAACAAATTAGATGTGAATAGAATTTTATAAGTTTCATGAAAATCTTACCATATGTGAAGCGGGTATCAACCTTATAAGTGAGCCAACTTTTCTTGAAGAGAGGTGAGGTCTTCAACAAATTTTCTAAATGATACTTGGTACGTATTGGCCAATAACATTTTGTCTTATTTTTCAGCTGCCAAATTATTGGCTCTTTAAAAATTTCTCCCGTGGATTCCATTTCGGAATTCAGAAACTCTACTACCGCAAACATAGTGCTTCACTGATGGATATCAGAGAATTTATAGAGGTTCAGAGGAAAAGCGCCGAAACCTTCTTTGAAAGGCATAATCATGCATTTGTGTGAAATGTCTCCCAAACTCTCTAGATTCATAAATTTTTTCAACATAAAATATGTTCAATTTAGAAGATTGCAATGGTTCACTATATAAATCGTCATAATATGTGAAAGGTTCAGTACATATGCGTCTTCAATGTATCTGATGAATTTGATATGATTTTTTTTTTTGAATTCAACATAACACAATTTTCAGGCTTGTAAACAGATAAACAGGTTTCATCAAACTGCAACTGTTAACAATTGAATGAAATTAACTCACCCTGTGCATCATACAACTTCTTACTGAGATTTTTTGGTTTCTGTTTAGAAAATTGTTTAAGATTGACATGTTCTGATGAGACATATTCATGTTCATATGCAGCTACTGTAATGAATTATTTGAAGAGTGTCATTTCCTTTCAAAAAATGTCATGTAATTTTCAAAAGGAAAACAAGAATATTGATTGATTGTACCATACAACTTTATATCATCAACACCAAGTGCACCAAATTATGCACATTGAATTCAACGAAATCTCTACCAAACACAGAAGACTTGATAACAACATTTATTAAGCTTACATCTACAACAAGAATATATTTTTCGATCAAGTTCTTATCAGTCAATATAAAAAAAGCGCAATGTAACAATAAAACTAATCTGTATTGGATAGTATTTGCAGCATCATAGAAAATAACTGTGTACAAAATGAAAAGTTTGAATTCTGTAGCTTTCCACCTTCGTATTTCTTTAAAAGTTCTGCATTTTCTAGGGAAATCTGATGTAATATATTCATGAATGATGAAAACTTTTCCATCAATTTCTTTCTTTATTTTTTGAGATAACTTCACAGGAGAAGTGGCAAATAAATAATTCACCAAGGGTCGCTTCACTACACCCAGGAATAGTTGATGCACAGATCTACAGGAAACTGTCTTACCAATTTAATGTTTGCTCTTAGAATAGGGACTTTTTTCTTTGATATATGTAGGAAGTGGTTCAGTTATGAAGTCTTGGTCGAACTTAGGATTAAACAACTTAAGATTGTTCTGAGCATATATAATTCTGTTTTTTTTTATAATTACCCACAATGTGACATTTTTCACACCTCAGTTTTGAAGTATGACCCACAGTTTGGCGCAGGTAGCTCCTAGCAGGAGTATTACAATTAAATAAATGTATATCGAATGTGTATACTTTTTCATTGTAATTCATTCCACGTTCTTTCAACGAATTGATTTCATCTAAGAAGTCATTTAAATAAATTTCTAAAGGATCTGGTTTGCCATTACCACAAAATAAAGCAATTGTGAATGGAGAATTATCTTTGAAATCCTGACACATGCCCAAAATGAGATAGAACTATGTAGAACTGCTATTGAAGAGAGGTAATCCATCAATATTGATTTGCAATGAAATTTTCTTCACATTTTCTTTGATACCATATTGAAATTTTTTCAAAATTGCATTTTCAATTCCAAAATAGTGCATGTTTCCATTATTTAGTTTGACAATTTCGGTGTGTCGCGGGGTACCCATGAGTGTTTGGAAATCTATAGGTATAAAAGGTAAAACTGGTTTGAGTATATGTAATAATGAAGTTGTAGAATTGCGGGTTACATTTTATGTATTGACCTATTCCCTTAGTTCATTCTTCAAATCGATAGCAAGATCTACAGATTCTTCTAGTTCAACATCACTATCAGAATCAAAGTCAGTTTGGTCTGTACTGATCTCCAGAAGGCCAGTATTGCTACTAACAGTACCAACCCCTCTATTCCTATGTGAATCCAATTACGACCTGATTAATGGGATTTTTGAATTCATATCATTATTGACAGCTAATATTGAACTAGAAGATTCACCTACTCCATGATTATCTGGTTTACAGTTTACTTTGGTGTTTTATTCTACGCTGCAACTGCCTTTTTCCCACTAATTTATTTTTGAACATTTCACCTTATGAATGAGTACCTACAAAGTTACCGCTTCTTATATAACCATTAAAAATCTATGATAGAAAAGAGTTTGCAAACGTTTTGTGGATCCTAAAAAAAGTTAATTTTCACATGAACAAATGACTAAAATCATCGAATATCTAAATATTTGAGATGCAATCAACATTTTGTGCATTATGTGATGATCAATATGGAATAAAGAAATTTCGGAAATAAATACTACACAGGTAGGTACAAAATATATAATTTTTAAAGATTATTTTTTATTTTTTGTCCATATTACTATGAAAATGTATCAGTTTTTTTTAAACTATAATTTATTTTTCAATTTATAGTTTATATTACAGTGAAAGCTGTTTCTTTAGTTTTTTAAAGTATAATTTATTTTCTTATTATTATTATTATATATTACATTAATAACATACAAACATTACTATAATTCAGAAATCTGAACACAAAGCTCAGAGTTTTTCGTTAAGAAACGATAGTCGTTGCTGACCGATGTTTCACTCTTTTCACTCCCATATCGACGTACATTGCATGTAGGTTATTATGGAATTGCACTTGCACTTGCAATTGTATCCTCTGCAATGAGGAATATTGCCCAAGTATCTGTTTGATATCATTCAATACCCGTCGTGGTGTTAGCCTGGGGAGTAGTTGTTTTCAAACAGGTATTTGCCATAATAACCTACATGCAATGTAGATGGATGGGAGTGAAAAGGGTGAAAGATCGGTCGGCAACGACTATCGTTATTACCATTATTATTATTAAATTATCAACATACCCAATAATATTGCATTGTCATCCAGTTCTGAGCTATGTTCAACGTTACTTTGAAATATATTGTAAACTTTGTATGGAACAGACAAACATTATCATGATTATAATGAAATTCTTGTATTGTCGTCGGTCCTTGCTGATATGTGTGCCGAATTTTAGATTGTTCAAACGATTGGAAGTGAGTGAAAATTTAATTAAAAAATTCTCATCATTATTATTACATTATCATTAATAAATTCTTCTATTGTCGTCGTTTTTTTATATGTGTGCCAAATTTTCTGGGCCATTGTGTCAAATTAGATAGAAAAAAACGAAATATTTCCAATGGCTAGTGATGTTGAACGACGAGTTATTGATGAGTTACACAAACCAGCTCGACGTAATTTTCAGAGGCGATCAACTGTTCTCAAAGGTGTTGGAGACTTATGGCAAATTGACCTTACTGAATTACAACCTCACGCTGAAATTAATAGAGGTTATAATTGATATCGATTATTATTCAAAATACAAACAAAGCCAGTAAAAAAAAGACAACATTCAGTACCACGAAGGCTGCTATAGCAGAAAGAGTTATTTGGACAATTAAATCTTGGCTCTTCAAAGAGTTTTCAGTAAATGGGCATAATAAATGGTTGCTAATTCTCCCAATCATCACCAATAAATACAATAATAAAGTGCATCGTACAATAGGTATGAAACCAATTGATGTGAAGTTCACAACAATGATGAAATTCAAAAAGAAGAAGAAAATGAAACTGATCAAACCCAAATATCAGATGAATGATTTAGTACGTCTTAGCAAGTATAAGTATGAAAATGTATTTGAAAAAGGATTCACGGCCAATTTCACCACGGAATTATTCAAAATTATCAAAGTGAACAGTACATACCCTCCAACTTACATATTCGAGGACATAGATGGGAATCCCATTCGAGGCTGCTTTAACAAGGCTGAATTACGAAAAACTCGATTTCTTGATATATACCTCGTAGAAAAAATTTTGAAGAGACAGGGAAAAAATATGTGTGAAGTGGTTAGGTTTCAACAATGAACACACTTCCTGGATTGAAGATGATGGTATAGTTTGAACTTCAATATTTGTTTATCATTTATTCTTATACTAATGAATAAAGTTCATATGAATTCAATTTTTTTTTTTATTATGGTTTCAATAAATATTACATAATAATAATAATAACTCTATTGATCCTAAGAAACATACATGTTTATAATAAGGATCTTTAACTAATACATATTACAAATATTCATTGTGAAGTTATTGTAATAAAATTCAATAGTAGAAAGGTCAATATAGGAAAAAATTCGTTTAAAATCTGTTTTGAAGCAAACTCCTTCAAGCCACTGGGGGTATATACATATATAAACATATATATATACATATATATATATATATATATATATTCTTATATATATACACACATATATACACATATACATATATTCTTTTTTCATAATGTTTTTTTTACCGAAGAAAAAAAGTGAACTACTTTCTTTCAAATGCATCAAATTACATAAATATATCAAATGAGTAGTGAAATTAGATGGTTTGTAGTTGCAAGTAATTTTGAAATTAGTTTTGAATCGTAGTTTTTCATAACTTTTCAGAATAAACGGCAAATCATTATAGAGTTTCATACCACTAAGAATATTGAGTAAGCAATCAAATTAGAAATGTAATTCAATTATTAATTCGGAATAATACGTATTTTTTAAAGTATTTTTAAATCTCATTTTACCATATTGTTTCAGACAATACCGAATCATCATAAAATTTCATGCCATTGTAAAAAATTTACTGTTGACCAATATTCGTTTTTATTATTATTGATGTAAGATTGTTTGAATGTCTGGTTGAATGATTGTGTTGATCACTATCAACACGAAAAACTAAATTTGAATTTTTTAGATTAATTTTCACTGGGTGAATGAATATACAATCTTAACCTAATATTTACATATATTTACATAGAGTGAATGTTTCATTTCGGTCATTGTCTTGACGATCCTTCTCAATACTTTTTTCTATGGTATCGGCTTCATTTTGTAATCGAACAATTTGTTCACGTAGGCTGTACACTTTTTTCATTTTTTCGTCCAGCCTATCATTGACTTCTGAACATTGTTCGATCGTTTTTTTCACATTGGTAATATTTCTCTTCGATTTTTTCTTCATGTCACCATAGCTTCGCAGTGATGCCAATGAAGAAGAAAAATCAGCCTCCATGTTACCATTTGAGGGCAAAACTACTTCGGGTGTCGTCACAGATTTGGGTTGCCTCGGTTTCCTCGTCCTTGAAGTCTTAAGTTTTGAAATATCCACGATTGCCATGACAAAATCTTCCTTTCTCCTTTTTGTGTTCCTGGAGGTTGTGGGAAGGTCAGGTGTGGTTTTTCTTTACGAAACACGTCCTACTTGCTTTTCGAGGTCAGTTGTATTTTTTTCTGAAACACGTTCGACTTGTTGTTCATCGGGGATGTGTATCACAGGTAGAGAACCAGGTGGTAATTCAATATGTGCTAGCGAACCGCTACTGAACTGTGTTGGTACAGGTAGTTCGATTTGCGATAACTGCGAAACACTTTCTTGCGGACCGCTAATAGATGGTGGTGGTCCACCGAATTTCAGGAAGTCATCGAGATCTATATCGATAAATCCTGCAAAATCACTTTGCGGCAGTATGACTTCAGGTAGCATTGGCACTGTGACCCATTGCACCTCCTTTGGAAACTCCCAATCGTCCACTAATGAGAAGCCCTGCTGATATGCTACCATTTGAATTGTTCATGAAACTCATTTTACTCACTTGAACTTATTTGATATATTTCACGAAGTGGTGAAGACTTGAAGAAACTGAATGGTTATGTTCTACAAACTTGGCTTTTTTATAGATCCCATTTTGACCTTCACAACTGTGACATCATCACGCCTACTTCATCATCCCTACTTCTTCCCCCCATACTTCCACCCTTCCTCAAACTTTTCATGGTCAACACATATTCAAATTCTCAGGAAAGAAATATCTCCTATTATTGGCATTTTATAAATCCCATTTCGACCTTCACAACTGTGACATCGTCACGCCTACTTCATCATCCCTACTTCTTCACCCCCATACTTCCACCCTTCCTCAAACTATTTCATGGTCAACACATATTCAAATTCTCAGGAAAGAAATATCTTCTATTATTGGCATTTTATATAGGATCGGTCTTTTGTTTTTCTTAAATATTTGAAAATTATTTATTTCAGTCTGATTTATTCAAAACTCCAATATTTAATATCAATTTGGGGTACTGCAACGAAATCTGTATTGAAACCATTGAAATCCCTTCAAAATAAAGCAATTAAATGTATTTTCAAATTACCATTCTTGGAACAAACATCCAAATTATATAAACCAAGGGATCTGCTTGACATTGACTCATTATTCAAATTGAAAATATGTATTTTTATCCATCTCACAATAAATAATAATAAGCATTGTAATATATATTTGAATTATAAATCATTAATTTAAATATACATGTAAAAAATTGTAAAATTCATTTTATCAAATAAATACATTTTGTCAACTATGCCTTCATGATTTATGATTTATATCAACTGTTAAATACTTTTTCTATATTCAGCGCTTGATACTGATTTAACTGCTATAAATCTTTTGATTATTATTTGATGATAACTTTCATTTTATCTTTGTCCCTCTATAAACCCCACTCCACCCCACTCCAAACTAACCCTTTCTCAAACTTCTATAAATTCAAAAAAAAAATCTAACTTCACGTTTTCAGTCAGGTTATTCAGTATGGCGAAAGTAATAGCTACTGCAGATTCGACTACAGGGTATACAGTTGAAGAGGATGTTTGATCACATCATCTGCATAGTTTACTTGTGCAGGAGAATCGTATCAGTTCAACCTCTACAAGTACGGGTGATGAATTGAATAGATAGAAGAAGAGGTGCAATCACAATTCATTGGGTGGATTGCTTGGAGCAGTGGATGTTGATGGATTGGCAGCAGCGATTTGAATTCGATATGGTGAATAATCTGGATGTGTTGGATGTACAAGATATATCAGACTCTTGGATCAGATTATGAAAATAATGAAGCAGACTATGATTCTGATGCCACTATCGACTTGAACCTCGATTGAATGTTGTTTTATGTTTTTTATATAACTTTCAAATAAATTAATCATTAACTTCAGAGATCCTTTTTTTTCTGAAGAATAGTTGTTGAAGAATTTATTCCTCATAGGTTTATCAATCATAAAATCGTTTGGAATATATGCAAAACTTACCAACCATACATACTATAAATGAGTGAAACATATTTATCCTGGACGCCAGTCTTTTCCTACTTTTATTTATATATATATATATATATATATATATATATATATATATATATATATATACAATTATTGAAATTTCACTAATTCTAACTTACAAAACAAAAAAAATATCTATATACACCTTCTCAGACATTATTGCAGGTGGCACAAACATCTTCGGGTCTCACCAAAAAAAGACCCGTTTCACACTCTCTCCAATAGTTCCTTTCCATTTAACCATATGGTCCCGCGAAATGGACGTCGACGTAGGTGTACATTGCACCAGGATCGCAATGCCGTAATGCGTAGAGGCGGAAATACACAGCGCATAAGGTTTCCATTCCTCCATGGATTGTATAGATGGTGACATACGATATGCTATTACAAAACATGTAATCGATTGTTTTGCATATGTCCAAGTCCCTGGTACAGGTTGCCATATCTACCAGCTCTTCTGGAACATCGACACCATCGAAACCTTCGTCATCCTCTCCATCGTGATCACCAGCATTTGCCTCTAAGTCAACACCAACGTCGACACCTTCATCGCCATTTTCTCCATGGGCAGCTGCATCTACCTCGATGACCGCTAGGATGACTTCTCCGTCTTCAATCAACTGATGTTTATTGACATCAACTGATGCCAACATGTCAAGAATGGTTACTTTAGCTACCATTATAATATTAAACGAGAAAGAGTATGTATACGATAACGAAGAAGTGAATTATTCTATTCGAATACTGATTCTGAGATGATCTGGTCTCCTATTTAAATGGTTTCATGAGGTCACCATATCTCAATCCCACTCTCAACTCACTTCAAATATTAAATATGTCTTTCTCCAAACAGGGAGATTGTAAACAAAAAATTTTTTGAATACCCATTCAGTATAAATTCACTTCTTTGACCTTGTATATGAATATTGTATATTATATATATGTACATGTATATTATATATATGTACATTGTTTTTCGATTGAACTCTAGATAAAAAGAAATATTTGAACCATTAAAATTATGACCAGATAACCTTGCTACAGACGTTGCACACACTGTACTTCTACATTATTTCTCAGATATCAAGGTGACCTCAGACATAATTGAGACACTATTTGTATTTCTAGCCCAGGGATATATTTTATGAACGCTCTGTTCACACTTCTCCGACCTTGTATGTGAATATTGTATATATATATATATATATATATATATATATATATATATATATATATATATATATATATATATATATATAAATAAATTTAGAAATGACGACTGAAAATTGGTATGAACAGTGGGGAATAACGGGGATCTTCAGTCAGCACAAGTGTTGAACTATGAAAAACTCTTTAATACGATGGACCGAGCTTTCTTTTCAATTTTGAAACTTCTTCAGGGTCCTAAAATATGTAAATGACATTATTGTGAAAAAAATACTTAAAATGAAGGAAGTACTTACAGTAATCTGAGTGGATGATAAATGAACATTAACTTTAAAGAAAAAACGTAAAATATGTAAAAATTTGTCGGAATGGTGTTATACCTATGGGAGCTACCATCTCACCAATCATTGCTTCGTATGTAATGGATGACCTTTTCGAAGAAATATTACCACAATTGACCTTTGAAGTTCCATTTAAAAAAAAATGTAGATGATATTATTTGTGCAATACCAATGAATAAATCCGATGAAATTTTAAGAAAAGTAAATAACTACAATAAAATTTACAATTCACAATTGAATTAGAAAAAAATTAAAGTATTCCATTTTTAGATACTAGAATAATTCGTAGAGAAAACAATTCACTAATCACAGATTGGTATATAAAACCAACAAACTCTGAAAGATACATAAACTATCATTCCTTCCACTCAAAAGAATGAAAATAAAATTTGATTCTTTGCATGAAAAAAAAAATCGAGATGTTGGTGCATCCTTCATTGAAAAAAAAAATTAAAAATTCTCAGAAATATTTTTACTAGATAATTCTTACCCCAAAAAACTTCTTAATAGAATTTTTTTCAATACCAACTCTGATAGACAATATTAAAAATGATGACACAAATAATCAAAATTCAGAAAATAACAATGAAAGAATAATTTATTTTTCAATTCCTAATATAGGATTCTATCATCAAATATAATTAAATTATTCAAGAATGAAAGTAACATAAAAATCTCACAAAAAATATCAAGACTATTGGAAATTTAAATGACAGGTTAAAGATCCACACCGGGTTTAAAGAAATCAAATGTTGTCTACAGCATACCATGTAACAGACTGTGATTTGAACTATATTGGTACAAGTTCAAGAACTTTAAATAATCGTATTATCTCTCACAGAAATGATATAAGACTCAACAAGAAGTCATGTGCATTAAGCGCAAAAGCTATTGAAACAGGCCATAAAATATCATTCGAGGAAGCATCAGGTTTTACACTCAGAAAAATTTTATCTAAAAATTATTTCTTGAAATGATTAAAAATTAATAAAAAATCAAAATATGAACAAAAAAAAAACAGATATGAAAATCTTAGCAAAATCTACAGTTATCTTCTACAAATGGATTAAAATGATGATTCTCAATAAAATATAATATAAAGACGTTAAATATAGCATCAACTTATTTATATATAAATATATATCTAATATTATATATATATATATATATATAAAATATATTTAATGATCATTAGAATTTATACAAAGATTCATAACAATTTTATTATATTAATAATAAAATAAAAGGAATATTTGAGCCATAATGATGATGACCAGACGACCTTGGCTACAGACGTCTACTTCGACATTCATTTCTCAGATATCAAGGTTGTTACCGTACGTTTCAATAAATACCGGCTTAAACCTCGTACCTGCTTATTTCTCAGATATCAAGGTTGTTACCGTACGTTTTAATAAAAAACATTTTACTGAAAATATCCACAACAATTCGGCAAATAAAGGAATGAAACCAAATTGCACCCTTTTATGGAATGGTGACTAACCCTTCGAAACCCTTTGATGAAGATATATCCACAATAATTTGACAAATAAAGGAATAAAACCAAATTGCACCTTTTTATGGAACTGTTGTATAACCCTTCGAATCGTATCATAAAAAAAACTTTTTGCTAGTAAACAGCCAACTGTGAGTTTTTAGAATTCTTAACCATATCCATATCTATTAACAGATACCCAAAGAAGGATGTATACAATATAATTTAACGTCTTTATATTATATTTGTAGTTGTGAACTATTTCGACAATCTTTGAAGAAGGGAGCGTACATTTTACGGCCTTGAATTATTGTTGCAGTTGTATAATATTTCGACATTACATTCAACCCTATCAGGTACCTATGAACATCCTTTCTGTATTACAGGCATTATATGATGGCAGCAATAAAGCATAAACAATATGCAAAAATTCCCTACCGAAACACACAAAAAATATATATTCGAGTGTCCTACCGAATGGTCATTTCCATTTTATTTTTTTATTACTGAGTAGTACATGAAACTATGGTTGGCCAGAAAATAGGTTTTCTTAGAAATCGAGAGATCATTAATAATTAATTCCTTATTGATTTCACCGGTTTTCAAGAATTTATTGTATATTGAGATATATTTGGAGTTTTTCATTACTATATTCATGCTATTTTTTCTAAGTTCAAAACTGAGGGTAGTACACCTGAAACGCTGAAATATCGTTTTTATTATTTTAATGGTTGCCTCCAACGATTCCGACAAGAAATTATATAATATCTGATATGAAGTTCCCTACAATTGATTGGAAATGCTAAAATTCACGATGTTGTGTTGCCTATAATATTTTTTCAGTGGTGACAATTCATTTTAACATTTTTTTTGTTACCTTGAGAGTAAGAGGGTGATAAAAAACAATTTATTATTTTCGGTGTTTTGGTATTTTTTCATAAATAAATAATATCTACATTTCATTCACTTCTTTCATACTTCGCACGCCTGAGCAGAATTTTATTGGTAATAGGCTAACTCCCTAGTACTTCAAAACGTTAAATTATATAAAGTTGTTCATTCATTCGTGATACTTCAGGAGATACTACAATACTAAAATTGTCCAGAAAATGTCTTTACTTTTTTATAATATTTCAGAAGAACTATTCATTTATTCGGAAATTTTACAGGGAAGTATCTCGACCCACTGTGTGATTTGCTAGGCTTTACCCAAGTTGGTAGTTTTTTTATGTTATAACATAATATCTTGGAGATAGCAACAGAGTGGACACGAATTTGCATTCCACAAAAAGAAATTATATGACTCATATTTAGTTACAAATATTGAGAGGATTACAAAATCTAACTTCTTAGAAAAAAAATAAAACACTTTTAAAATCAATACATGCAATTGAAAAAAAAATTGTACAGCTTTTATATTTCATTTATATGATGAGTTTTGGATACATGGAAATTGGGTGACAGTTTATCTGATGGATCCAGTTTTGGATGCTTTTTTATCCACATGACTGATGTATTTCATCAAATGTTCAAATCTTGCATGATCTTCCATTTATGATTCATTTTTTTTTTATGATATTTATTGTTTTCTAGAATTTTATCTTCGAGAAAGGTACGAGTAACACAATCATTTTTATCGATGGGTGTGCCAGTGTTCTTTAAACGTTTTCCACTCAAATCATATTGCCCATCCGGTGACATCTGGAATCCTACACCTGCAGGACCTCGTACAGCTGCTCGATAAATAATTTTTGTCTTGCGACCAAATTTTATCTTATACTCTTACTACTCATGCTATCACCACGGTAAACAAAGGTATGCTAATAATGTTTTTTAATATTTCGAATAAATACAGTGTTTGAAGCAAATATGAATTTTCCAGATAGTTTGAGTATTGAGAATGATATTAATCCAATTCCGCATTCAATAAAGTCAACAGATATTCCAGTCTACTCTCAGAGTTACAAACAGTTTGGTAAAATGATTCACTTATATTGTTACAAATTCTGATATTTTCATTAGGATCGGTTTGATAATACTCAATGTCTGGGTGTATTGGGAATGATGAATCGCTTATCGTCATCGAATGATAATGCAATTTTATTTTTCATTTCTGTATACATGTCATGTGAGACGATTCTAAATGAATTCATCTTCCTAAATATTTTTCACCATCTTCAACATTTTTTGTAATCGTCAGGTGTCAATTGGTTTTTCATCACAGATGTCTTCACACCTTTGGCTCTTTTCACTTCAGTGTCAAGCGATTGCACATAATAAGCTTTAGCACCTGTACCATAAAAACTTATTAATGGGTCATTGGGAAACTCATCCTTGAAATTACCCAAAACTGAAGGTGTGATTGGAATATCAAATTTTTTCTGAGTATAATTGGATGTGTCAATTCTATTTTTTTAAAAAATTTAATATGTATATATGAGATATCATATATCAAATTCGTTCTTGATGCAGCCATAGTAGAAATCATACATCACAGTCTTGGATAACTCTAGAATGCTGAAGCCCAGATACAATGGTTTATCGTAATGTACTTTCACTCTACCCATTTCGATGGCAACAAACTCTTCTGTGAAAATTGTACAACTTTGAAGTTGGGCGAGCAATAAGTTCGCCGGCACCGAGACTTCGTTTGGCATTTGGCCAATGTGTGACAAGCCTCACATCTGCTCTATTGTCAATGTTCTCAACGGTTTTACCGTACCCAGAATTATTCATTAACTTATAAAAGTCTTTCTCCGATTTATTTTTCGACCTATTACGCATTTCAGTATTGAGAGCTATGTATGGCTTCATCCAACATGACTGCTTGAATCTCAATACTCGATGGGTGTGCATTACAAGCAAACCATTGTCAATGGCCTGTTTCAAATTCCTATAGTGAACTATATACTTTCTCTTATCATTCAAATTTGGAATTTTGCTCTTAGAATTTGGTGGGACAATACTCTCCGTCAGAAAAGGAAGATCTGAATGTTTATCGTGCAATTTTCGAGGATAATGTATGTCACCTTCAAGGACATATCCATATGGGCTATTGTCTGTCACATCCATCACGTCCAAATTCGATATTTCTCCACTAGTCAACCATGTAAAGTCACCTGTGGGTAATGCCTATGACATACTATGCCCATAGAGGTTTGTTGCATCCAAAATGAAATGAAAGATGATGCTGCATTGGAATCAAAATCGGGTAAAAATTTATAATTTGCAACTTGTTTTCTATCACTACATTGAGCAATCCCGCCACGTATGCCTTTTTTGAAAAAAATTATCATATCAATATCGGTAAGAAGCTCCAATTCCGCCTCAGTATATTTCAACATTGCATCCCAAGATAATCCTGGTGCTGTGTAATACTGCGCTGGATCTAATTTATATGTATTCAAACATATCCGTCTGAAATTTTCGAACACGTCATAAAGTAGTAATACATCAGACTTCAAATATAAATCTGAGTATTCTCCCAAACTCGCACAATCGAACAGACGCCAAACAAGTTTAGCTCTCATATAATCTTTGTCAGATATATGTTGCTCATTCAAGTTGTCATAAAATTGTTCCTTGGATGGTAAATGTGGAAGATTCAATTTGTCAATGTTTGAAACTATAAGGAAAAACACCTTTATTTCAGGATATTTTCAACATCTCTTCACATTGCTCATCAGACAAATTGTTACCTAATTGCTCCAATGAACTCGACATAAATTTAAAGCTATCTATAAATCTCATTTTCAAAAGTTTTTTTCATTTTACCATCTTTATCGCGATAGCTATGTGTGTAGAGATGTTTTGTGAACGATATATATTTTTCATCAACCTTATCCTTCTCCTCATACCTCAACCTTATCCTTCTCCTCATATAATTGTTTGATGAACATGTGACAATTGTAGCCGCTCATATTATGGCATATAATTGGCATGGATTTCGGTATCTTGAAATTCAAATTACATATAGAGTGCGCTGCAGGATATCTTTTTTCCCCGCTGATGTGACAATGATCTCATACCTTCACATCCCCTTCAGTAAAATATTTTCCGCATATACCACATTCAGTAGCATCATGAAATTCCTGTTTCTCAACAGGGGTTAGTTTGGTCATATGTTTCACATACCTCAAATGATTGTCGAACACATTTTTTAAATCGTTTTCCAGTCTCAACCTGAAAACCTCCGCAGCATCTGCACCTCTATATGAAACGAATTCTGAGAATTTATCATCGAAGGAGCATTTTATGAAATAAGCAAACGAGTACGGTTCATATTGGAAGGTTCTATTCGTGTAGGTGAGTTTGGGATCTGGTTCACTAGTGTGAATTGGTTTGAGTACAGATTCAAAATCTGCATACACAACAAATGGCACTTTCATTTGCCTTTCGAAATTTTCAAACATCAATGTTTTACATGCTTTCATTTTTCCATATTTGTTATCTTTGAAATCAGTTTTTGGCGTTGTAGTGCATACATGATACAATCATGCATCTGATGACGCAGCAGTACTCGCTCATCAGAAAAGTACAATAAACATCCATCGCAAAAATATTTTTTGTGTTCATGAGCAAAAATCTGACTTGATGCTAATCGCGAGAAATCTTTTATCCAACAATAATGACTGTTTCCTGTATTATCCGTGATAAGCAACAAATTAACATGTCTCCGGAGTATTCTCTGAGAGTATCGCAATGGTCCGATGACCTCATGTTTGATTCTTCTATTTTCTATTTTAGATTCCAAACCATAAACGTTGACTGAAATGTCATTCAAATAGTCAAACATTTTGATATTTCGCATTTGATTGGAAAATTCATACCTTCATATTCAAAACAGTCTCATATGGTGGGCATGATGAAATCTCCGACACATTAAGCCCAGCTGGAAATAAGGATGATGTAATAGCCCACGCAAAGCAGTGCTAGTCTTCGTTCTTTACATTTACAACTCCCTTCTTCGTTTCGATGTATTCCGGTAGTTTGATGTATGTAGAACCGCCAAGGAGGCTGTATTTGTTCATGTTCACCTCCAGTAATAGAATTTTCTCACAACTCCAACCTGGAGCAGAAAAAAAAAATAGATTTTTCGAAACATTTGAAATATTGTTTTTCACCAACCTGAATCACGCTGCTCAAATTCGGTAGTTTGGGCAATGTGATGTCACGGAATGCATCTTATAATGTATCCAAATCACTAGATCTATCTGCAATGCGATTTGGAGAGTTGAACGACTTGATGTCCGTCACTTCCTGAGTTTGGATGATGTAGCTGCCAAACACCTCCATGTTGACCTTGATGGAGTTGTGCACCTTGATGACTTTCTCCAGAAGAGCAACTACTTTGCTCTTGATATCTTTGAAGAAGGGAGCGTACTCAGTATAAATATTGGTACTACCACTCTGTAGCTGGCGATACGACACTTGAACGCATTCTTGATCATATGAACACCTTCACCCATTTTGACACATGCATTCGTTCTGTGTTTGAGAGTTCTGTTATGATTGTTGACTTGACATTGTTGGATTGTCACATCACAAAATTCACTTGTTAAAGTGATGCAGGCTGCTGTAGCGAGTCATTGTTAACATTGTCCAATTTGACCCGTTATGCTGAAGGACCTCCCTGGCAACTGTCATGTTGATGTTGTCGAAGATTATCAGTACGAGTAAAAGATTGACCACAATTGCACGAATACATCTCTGAAGTATACCTGCGATAGTTCACTCGAGGAGAAACTGAGCACAACACACTCTACCCAAATCTTATATACATTATACCCACACAGGAGTGGGAGAATTTATGGAGGTTACGTTTCATCTTTCGACAACTGTCAAGAGCGAAGCGTTTTGGGCAAGATGCATTACCATTACGGACACAGGAGGGAATAGAATCACCTCACATCGTAATTTCAACCAACCAATATGCAATGTTATTCTACCCAAGGTCATCTTGCAATTATAATATCTTTTCAATGGTCACCCACAACCCTGACCACAACCATGACCACAACCACCGCAATGCTATTTCACCCAAGGTCATCTTGCAATTATAATATCTTTTCAATGTTACAAGTGTGTATATACAGCCAAACATCCCAAGGTTATACATTTTCATCTACACCCCAAGGTCAAACTTTACCAACACACTTCAAGGTCGAACTTTATATACAAGGTCAAGGTCGTGTGACGTCATAGTGGTGGGGGGGGGAAGGAGAGCCAGAACCGGCTTGAACCTCTTACTTATGAGATGGTCTGAGCGAGTTTATACCACCAGCAGAACTTGTTTTAAAAGATTTCACTGCCTCATTAACATTGATTTAATGACTTCTAGTGGTTCACTTTCCTGACGGTCCTATTGGATAGGTTCAGATCTGATAGCAGCTGGGTGTCTTGACTTCAGTTGTAAAAATGTTGAATGGTCAAAACTTGCAATCATATCGTTTGAGCTGAGAATTATTATAGCCGATGAGAGGTCTCCATCCGAAATCTTATTCATAACACTTCTCGTCAAGTTTGGAGGATATCTTTCGTTCTCTACTACTTTAAGGACTTTGAAGATTCTTGTAACTGAAAAGAAATGATTTTTCCCAAGATTCTATGTAATTGTACTTGATACATTCATCTATAGCATCGCTGAGAGCGAATGCACAACAGATTCTTGCAGATTTTGGGATTCTTTTTATTACGAAAGTGCTTCTTTTGAATTTGGTCAGGAGATTATGAAGTTGATTACTCCTTTCTTGTTGCGTTTTTCTTGGGAATCATAGGTTGACTTGTTTTGTCAATATATTGGCAGAGAATGGTGAATGCGAGTATTGTGAATTCTCTTTCGGTTTTGAAGAATCTGAAACAGATCTCACAAGATGGCATATGACGAGAGATACACTCCTTACCATTGAGTTCATCATTTTGGGACCTCATCTGGTAGATCGTATTGAGTAATTCTTATAAATGATATCCAAAATATTAGGATAATACTGTAGGTAAATTATGCCAATGATGTCAAATTGGCAGCTGACAAATTAATCACCGTCAAATGATCACAAATGTAAAAAAATACCAAACCAAGGCAGAATTTCATCGATCTTCTTGTAAAGCGGTAGTGCGCGGCGTTCTGGATTGAGACTTTTGAGGCCGGGAATTTCGAGTATTTGCGGTAAGCGGTTGCAAAGTGGTCAATACCATACATCCATTGGTTAAAAAATCCTTCACTTCGTCATAAGCCGTTATATCATTTGATCGATGTTTCATTTCGGAGCGAGTAACTGTCACGTTATCTAATTTTTTCAACATCATCATTGTTAAAATGAACTGCCATTGATCCACAGGATAATTCATCACTTTCATCGAAGCAGCGATATTTTTGGAAAACACAAATTTCGTAATGAAGATAAATCATCCCGATCGGCTTTGAGAACTGATTCAATAGCGGTCCAATGAGCTTGTCAACGTAAGCGATTATTGGAATATCTCTCGACCAAAATATCATATGCAATTAGATAATTGTCTGGAGACGACGATAAAGTACAAACTAACGACGCGGGAGGTCCTTTCAACGATGCCAATGAATAATCAAACTTCTCGATATTACTCAACGCGGAATTGTAATGCACCATCACATTGAACTGATTCAAAAAAGTTATGAACAATTTGTAATCTTCAAGTTTACTGAGTTTTATCCGTGGAAGTGGTATATTGGAATTACTTGAAGAATCGGGAGTGGAACTGGTACAATTTGAACTACTTGTAGTCATATTTTTAAATATTTCCATGAACGTGGCTGTTACTATGTAATAATTATCAAGAAATGCTAGATTCAAAATCCACCTCAGCAACCTCCGCCGCGATTTTTCTTTTGTGGCTTGATCTTCCAACAAAACCACTGCATGCATATCTCATATGCAGATATTGCGATAATGTTTACATTGCTTCAGTTTATCCATCACTCAAACAAATGAATTAAATAATTTATGGTAACTGAAAACGTCAGAATGACAGACTTCGAAATTCCAATTGAAATGATTCTACCCTTTTTATCAAATGCGGACAATATTTGTATGTGTGTACGAATCGTTCACTAATTGATAGCGAAAATTATACTCAATGAAATATCGAATCCGTTCCGAAGGATCATTGTTGCAAATCGAATAATAACTTGATAATTCATAGAGAAAAATTGGACTGTTGATATCTCGTCAAGTTATAAAATAATTACGAAAAACAGATAGCATTATGACTAACGTGATTGTTCCTGGCCTTTGGATTGTGAACGAAATCTTTATCTTGTCGACTTTCACACCAAGGACATCTGGGAATGGGGCAGGAACTTCAATGTCTGTCTTTTGAAGCACATATAAAAGCAGGCGAAATAGCGGTTAATTCAGTGAATCCGAAGATAGAATAATAGCGAAATTGCGGAGGGTTGATCACATTCACGTTCGACGTTATTTCGAGAAAGTGTATTATTTTTCTCGTTCTCAATAATAGTCAATTATAATTTGTACATTGTTTTTCAACATACTACTCGAACTGACCACAATGACAAAAAGGACAATGCTGTTTTCTCACGCGCCAATTACTGAGTGAGACAATAAATTACCAAATTACCTTCGTTCTGCAACAGTATGTATATTCAGTTCAAATCTTGCAAATGAATTTCGACCCACTTCTAGTTGTCCGATTACCGTGAAATTTGGCAAGTGTTCATAGTTCCGGTGACAATGCATTATGAAATTTTTGCTAGAGAGAAAACAAAATGGCGGCTCCAATATGGCTGACAAAATTTGTGATTATGGTTCGATTCTATTCAAAATTGGTATGTGGGGGTTTTCGGGGACAGAAATCAAGAATTTTTTGTCGAAATTAATAAATTCAAGATGGTGGCTCCAAAATGGCGACGAGTTTTGTTATTATGGTCCGATTCAATTCAAAATTGGTCCGTGGGTTATTTTGGGTCAGAGATTATGATTTTTTGTCAGAATTCAATAAGATCATCAATGACATGGGAAAATTTGATGGAAATTAGGAAAAAATATATTTTAAGACAAGCTTTGTATAAAAGCTTGCACTTAAAAAAAATATTCGATCTAGGTTATTATGTGAGTAACAGATTCAAAAGTTCACCGCCAATATAAAATAAGTATTCTTGCGCGGCAAGATTTTTGGAAAAAGCATTCATGCAAATGAAGGTCAATGTTTTCATGAAGTTCGTAGGTATCTTCAACACGCTCTTATATTTCAGATCATATTTTTTCAAAGAATGTCAAGAGGTTTTCATCGCTGTCTGAATCTTGGTGGTTTCTAGAGATGTTTTACATTCATCACAATGATATTTGGCAAAGAATTCTTGAAAAAATATCCAGCGCAATACACTACCCACATTGTTCTAAATTGATGCTACTATTCTTGTAATCTGATGAACAAGTCAAAGAAATATTTGAAGAATCCGTTCCTGACGATGGATCCTTTGGAATAGGGGAAGGTGGGGTAATTGCGAACACCTAAGGGAGAACTGTAATAAAACAAAAAGAAATAAAGTTATAAAAGTCTTTTATTGATAAATGTTATCTTAAACTAATCATTTTTGTACTCTCATAATCAACTTTGATAAATATTTAGTATAAAATCAAATTTTGAGGAAATAACAAAACACTTGGTGTCCGGAGTTACCCGCAGCATGTGGGGTAATTGCGGATGGCGTATGGGGTAATCACGAACATAGCCTAATCGGCACAGAAATCACAGAGAAATCCTCTAGACGTGCTTTCCACCACTGATACAATTTTCGTGGGCCCAGACATTTACATTTATAGCATATTATCCAGTCTTCGATTATTGGAGGTTCATACTTTTCATTACAAATCAAACAATAATATACTTCTTCATTTTCCGTAGCTCTCTTAGTGGATTTATTTTTCTTGCATAAAACCTGGTAATCTTCAAAACCTTTAAAATTCTTCACACCTTTCTTTCTTTTATCGGTACTATCAGTCTTATTTTCCTCTTTTTCCCCTTCTTTCTTCTTTTTTCGTTCTGCTTTAATATTTTCAGTCTTAACGTTTTCTTTTTGGTCCGCTTTCTTCTTCTTTTTTTCTTCTTCTTCTCCTAAAGTTTCTTTCATTGGCGTACTAGTTATTATAATTGAATGTTTCTTTCTGTAATTCTGTATATTTTTTGGTTGTGGTAGTTGTGGAATACTGATGATATTTCGTAGAGGAGTTAATGTATTGGATACTGGTGAAGCTGGAACGGTTAAGGATTTGCGCCGAACAATCTGCGCTTCAGGTGGTACTGCCCTTTGCAAAGATGGTGACGATGGTATCTGACCATCAGGAGCCACCATTTCAATTACAGGTACCATCGGTGCTATCTAAGCTTCAGGTGTCACTATTTTTAGTATAGATTGTGACAATTCTATATGAGCGTCAGGTGCCGCCGCTCTTTGTACAGATGACGTCGAGTAGATCTGATCGTCCACTGCCACTACTTTTTGTAAAAGTGCCATTGGAGCTATCTGAGCATCAGGTGTAACTGCTCTTTGCATAAATGATGATAATGTTGTTTGAACATCGGGTGTCGTTGCTCTTTGGATAGATGGTGCCATTTGGATATTAGGTGTTACTGCTCTTTGTACATTTGATGCCGATGCTATCTGAATGTCAGGTGATCTCAAGTCGGAGAACATTTCGTCAAATTTAGTAGTATCTAATGGCCAAATACCAGCTGATCTGAAGCCATTTGCTGCTTTCTCTATATTGCTGATGCGATCGAAGGCTTTAGTAAAAAGTTCCACAACTTCAAACTGTGTAATTCTTCGTCCAATGTTTGAAGCCATGTACAAATCACATTCCTTGTTATATGCAGTCTCAAGCGATCCAAAAAATGTTAAATCCAATGGCTGCATACGGTGCGATGTATGTGGTGGAAGGGATATCAGCACTAGCCCATTCTGCCGACATAGCAGATAGCAAGCAAGATTTACATGGCTTTCGTGATTGTCTAACACGAGTAGAATAGGTTCTTCAACAGTTGGTTTTGCATATGAGATAAAATAATGTAACCAATCCATGAATAGGTTTTCATTGATCCAACCCGAATCACTAACTGCTGCTACCATATCAGCGTTGCCTCCACGCAGTAGTTGAGCATTCATTCGTTTTCTCTTAAAAATAAAAAACGGAGGAACATACTTTCCTGAAGCACTGAATGCGCAAACAACAGTTGTTGTGGTACCTCTCTCACCACTTGTGGCCATGCCGACTTGTTTTTGTCCTTTCGGAGCTAAAATCCTCGAATTTCTTTGCACATTTGAAATGCCGGTCTCGTCAACATTGTAAATGCGATTAGAATTAAACTGATATTTTTTTTGGGTAGCTTCGAGGTTATCGAAGAATATCTTCACTTCACTTTGATTAAACGCTGATATTCTATTGATGGAAGTGGCTTCAGGTTTCCGCAGAGAAATATTGGGATATCTTTTTTTAAAACCATAAAACCAATCTTTTCCTGCCATTGCAGTATTCTTATCAAAATTGTGCTTTAATTTATTTACTTCAGCAAATTTGAAAGCTATTTTTCGCACCATCTCTATAGTTAGACCATAAAATAATCTGCTACATTTTAAAATGTGTTCTTCTAATTCCTTTCCTTGTCCTTCAGTAAATATGGCCTTCCTTCCAGTTTGTGGCATCTTTACAATATCTTTGTTGAGATAGTCGTGTATAGTGCTTTTTGGAACAGCATATACAGTGGCTGCTTTTCCCAGTAAAAGTGATTTATTTTTAACTTCTTGAACGGCTCTTTCAAGGTCTTCTAATTTATATTTTTTCTCCGTCTTCCTTTTATAATCACGGGGCATCTGAAATATGTTTGACGTTTTAAAAATTGTTAAACTGGACCTATAATAGTAAGCGGGGTAATCACGGACGTCCGAGATTGCCCCACTCAATTCGTCCGCCAATACCCGATACACACAGAAACCTAAAACTATTTAATTTTTTGAGGTTACAAACTTGCAATGCACGTAGTGATTATTTGAATAAGTTATATATTTAGTCGTTACTTCATAGTAAAAATATCTATCAGATGTAGTTCAATGTCCAGCGTGGCTTTAGCCAGAGAAGCAGTTGTTTTCTGTTAGACATTCACAAAAAATAACTTCATTTTAATCGTGGATTTTTCTATCAATATTCAATTGAGAATGATTCCCTTTTCAAAAATATCAGATTACTATTTTTTGCATAGAGTATTATACACGTATACAATTTATATAAAAAATTAGATGAAATTACAAGAAGAAAAAAGGATTAACTTACCTTGAACACCGAGCGCGGCTCCACCTCACCAGTTACTGTTCGGCACTGAGTTCGGGTCCGACTCACGATTGCGATACTCGAGATATCTACTATTCCTTTCTAACATGCGAATACCTTAGTGTTCGCCATTACCCGCCGTCCGTGATTCCCCCACCCTCCCCTACTTAGTGAAGCTAAAGTGTTGCCTTCTGTCGAAATATTCAAAATATTTCCATCCTCATCAGGAGTACTTTCAGCATTAGTAGTATTTGGTGGATGCATCAAATTCGTTACAATATCTATTTTGAAAGAGGAGCTGAATGACTCCGCATTTCGATTTCGGTTATACCGGAAATTGGTTCTTCCCGTGAACAAATATTCAAATGCCCTTTCCTTTTGTTCATCCGCAAATAATTTTATTGCATTGATGGTTATATAAAAACCATCAGAGCTATCATGCCTTGATAATTTTTTTCTTTTGCAGCCACTTTCTGAAGGTTTTTCAATAAATCATACCCTGCGTCGATAGCCTTCCGGGTTGGTGTCAGAGAGAACACGATTACAGGGCTTTATAGTATGGAGACGGGTGCTAACCAATGTATCAAACAAATCATTCATTGTATAAATGAAGTATTGGGATTTACATGTCTTTCTGTTATTTTCAACAATGACCTTTCCGTTTTGCTACTTTTGTCTAGTTCATAAACTTTTCTTGTATCAGAAAACCTAATAACTTTCCACTGAGCAATAAATCATTTTGCAAAAAATTTGAGAAGGTGGGGAACACTCCAAGGTGTTTGTAGACTTTTTGGTTTGTAGTGAATAAATCACACACTATTCCGACCAGTTCCAAATTGGCTTCAACAAGATTTTCGAAACCTTTTTTTTACAATTGGTAGCAATGCATCATAAGACACCACTCCATTGTCTGAAAGGAAGTAAACAATTGGAACCTTCCATTTGCCGTGAACCCCTCTAATCATCAACACAAGAGCTTGATTTGCAGAAGTCTTTCTTCCAAACTCTCCCAGATCCTCAAACCCCTTAATTATGGTTCTCCTGTTATACTCCAAATTCCTCCTGATGGCCATTTAGTATGCAGTGTTTGTCCCATGGTAGCAATGTATCTGCCTTTGTAGCCAAGTGGGTAGAAATTTTGCGGTTGAATCCGGGTTTACAGCTTAAATTTGGAACCCAGGTTGAAACTGCAGGTAAGGTAATATCTTTCTGCCGCAAATACTTGTAGAATAGGCTAAAGTAGTTTTTTTCTCTGATGGCAACCAAGGTGATTTTTTCCTATGTCTCAGCTGCATTTTCATAAGAGATTTTTTTAACTCTGTTGTATGTTGATTGTGTTCTCCCCCCCCCCACATTACCTGAGCGGAAAGTTGAGCTTTCATAACTTTTTTTGGCTGAACTCAATTGGGCCTTGAGGTTGTTTTTTTTTCCTAGCAGTTTTCAACTATTTTTTGTACTGCCTCAATTTCTCTTCAAGTGGGCGCTACCTTTTTCTCCTTTCTATGGAATATAATGGGAGATTCTGTAGTTCCGCGAGCAGATCATGGTCTTCATTTTCATTATCAGAGTTATTCTTTTCGTAGTGCCCAATATTGCTACAACATGAAGGCTGGACAAGCAAATTGTTCGATCCCGAGGAATGAATTGAAGGAGATGAAATGCTGAGTTGTGAAATATAAATGTTTAGTTCTTCCTCAGTAAACTCTTCAACAGTTGAATAATGAATTGGAATAGCTCCAATAGGCAATGCTCCGGAATCAGTTCTCAACTCTGTGGAATGTTTACCACATATGAATTTCTTCCTGAGACACTGTGGGCTCAGGTCAAGCAAAGTACCATTACCTGTAATGATAAAGGAATAATCAATTCATTACAATTTTATTCTCAATTCATATACAGAAAGTCATTGTCAAATGATTTTTTTTAAGAATTACAAAATTATATGGATATCGTTGATGAAACAAATGTCCTGGTACAACCAGGATTGCTCATAGCAATAAATCTATACAATAGGGATATTGTGGGTCGAAATCTATCAAAAACACCTAATTTCCTGGCTAAGCGCCATCTCAATCTCCCAACTTCACAAATGGATATTGTTGACTTTTTTATTCGAATAAAATTATCATAGAACGCAGACTTCTTTGGTTAGGAGAAGAAGATCAAAAAATGTAAAATCAAAATCAAGTACGGAGTCGTAGATATTCTGACCCAGCGAATTAAAATATGCAAAAATATACAGGTTGTCCCTTTTGAAAATTGGAACTTTTAGTCCAAAACATTCATACCGGAAATAGGCCATTGTAGATTTTCAACATCAAATAATAAAGAAAATTACCTAGTACTGTTACGCCAAATTTGAGTAAAATGCATTTATCTGTTCAGAAGTTATAGAAGTATTTATATATCTTGGCCCTCCGGTATTTAATCAAAAATCATCGCCACAATCTGGAGTGAATTCTTCAAACATTTTTCAGGTGTGGATTTGTTCATAGGTCATTATTTTTCCAAGTTCTCAAGGGGAGAAAAATTTCAGGGTTTCTCAAGGACAACCCTATGAATCATTTTACAGGAAATTTCAAAATAATTAGTGGTTTAGTATAATATAACCCAAGATTATCAACTGAATCGAATTGTTGAAAATCGAATTGTTGAAAATGATTCAAAAAGTCTGTATAGATCGTGAAAGAAATGCAATTTGAGTGTTTCCCGGAAAAAATTTGTGCTTGAAAACGATCATTTGTCGAAGTCTATAACTTCGATAAAGTGAGACCGCTGCAATTTGACTTAGGATTCGTGGTCGAAGACAAAAATATGTAAGCATGGTTTATAAGATGTCAGTCGATATAGCAGAGAAACTAAAATTCGGCTTAGAGTCGGCATTTTTTTTTTAAATAGGAGGCGGATTGAAGTTTTTCAGTATCGTGTTGCTGGACACACGAATCAAACTGTCAGATACTCACCACTTTTTGGAGTTGAATTATTATCAAAATCTTGTACTTCAAACCCCTTATCATACAAATTAGTATTTGGGAAGTTGGCCCAAGTGAGTTTGAATCAGGCTGTCACAAAGTTCTTCATTATTAATAAAAAAAAATCCAAAACTCATTCTACTTAATATTGATACAGAAATGTTCACAATATACATCCTGAAACCATTTTTGAGATCTAGTGGAATTCTTTGTCAGGAAATCTGAACAAACTCAATGAAGGATCCAATCTTTTGGATAGTCCACAGTTGAGATTTAATCATCTATTACAAGGCGCTGAATTTCTCCAAGCCGATTCCTATTGAATTTTGACAAATGTACTAGAGAATACTCCGTCAAATGGGCCCCGTCTTCAAAGGAATGGTTCTGACCAAGCCTACTTGTGTAATGTATTATTTTAGATCCCAAATATAATAATTTAGCAATTGGTTCTGTTTTGAGTAAATTAAACTTTTTTTGTCTGTAATAAATTTTTTGTGTTTTCAGTCTTGGGTCTTGGTCTTGGGTCCCGTCTTCAAAGGAATGGTTCTGACCAAGCCTACTTGTGTGATGTATTATTTTAGATCCCAAATATAATAATTTAGCAATTGGTTCTGTTTTGAGTAAATTAAACTTTTTTTGTCTGTAATTAATTTTTTGTGTTTTCAGTTCTTTCTTATTAATTGTAACTTGGAATTATACATTAAAAAGCAAATACAAGTCCTCCATTTTCTTCTTGCCCATATAATCCTGTTTTTTAATTAATTCCATTTCCATTAATTTACATATTATCTTCAGTTCAGTGGTTAACAACATAGCTGTAGCAGGACACTAATATTGATTCGAAATTTCATCCAATCCTACAACTCTTTCTATTCCTTCTATAATTGGATCAATATTGGAAGGATCAAACGCATCAGTTAGATTATTTATTTGAGGATTAATTTCTCTCATAGCTAAAATTAATCTCCCAATTACTCTCATATTGGATCTAATTCGATGACCCTGAAGTTCTGCGGTATATTTTCTACATAAATAACTTGCATATGTAATAACTAGGTCATCATACTTGATAGCATTGGCAACATCATCTTGTTTAGTACTGGAAAAATATTTTCTCTCAATATTATAGAAGCTTCATGGTGTAAATTATTCTCAAACTTTCTACATTGAGCTTTTAAATTATTTCTCCTATTATTTTTCTTTTATATCTCTAAATGATGTCTGATGCTGAACTATAATATCCCAAACAACCTGGACATGGAACATTTCTTTGTCTCCTAACCTTGAATTCCTTACAAACAATATTGATTTCATTTTGATTTTCATTTTTAATCAGTGTACTAACTGAATGAATGATCTTTCCTTTTTCTAAGCTTGTCCATGGGTGATCTTCTATTAGCTGACTTTTTTGGAAGATTTACTATCTCTTTTACCGCTTTTTAAATTTTGTGTACGTTACCATGGTGACGGTAAATTTTAAACAATTATTTTTGAAAAAAGAATCAACAATGATTCTTTTGGGAAGATTAATTTCTTCTTTCTTTTCCTAAAACATAATAAATTGAATTTCACAATATGCTTTTATTCAATAATTCAGCAATTTCAAATTATAAAAACTCTCAAAATAGGCTAAGCATATTAGAATTCTCAGAGGAAAGTTTTGCTATAGTTTTGATTTTCTCACCCTCCATGTTTTTCAGTTCGCTGACCACGAATTTGAAGTTTGCACGCAAAAATTTGGCCTAGAACTTTGTTTTTTTGGCACTTTTTGCCCAAATTTTGGCACTTTCTTCAGTTCTTGGCCTATATCTCAGAAAGGAAGCATTTTCTCGACAAAACCATAGTATATGAAATTGGAGTAGACAAAATGCATTTTCCTCATGAAACGTTTTTTTTTGTACAATCAACCGTTTCACCGCTAGAGCGCGCCAAAAAAAGACAATTTTCAGACATCGGAAATTTGGGTCGCTGAACACGAATCGGAGAGTTTTGGGCCAAAATTCTGCCGGAAACTTCTTTAATTTGGCACTTTTTGACCAACTTTTGGCCCTTTGTTTTTTGCCTATATCTCGGAAAGGTAGAGTTTTTTCGAAAAACATACTCCCGGACCTAGTATACCTTACATGAATAATGAATATAGGGAATGTAATTGACAAAATAGAGACAAACGAATGAAATGCAGTTATAATTTATGTAGTTATGTACACGGTAATATCGTCAGTAGTATAATATATACTCATATCATTATAATGATAAATATCGCGAATGATGAATGTCGCCACCGTCATAAATTATAGTGCCTCAATCATCTGGAAATGTTAACTTGGATTAACTGATAGACGAGGTGAGTGGTAATCTGCACATGTTTACTTTTGAAGATACTGTTGTACATACCTTCGTTTTTTCAAGGAACATACTTCGTCCTCTCTGTCCACACTTTTTTCGATGGTCTCAACAACCAGAGAGAAGGTGAAACCCAGTTCGTTCTGTATTTCGACGTCGAATGATCCGTCCTCAAGGAGATTTATGAAATTTGTCTCGATTGTCACGTTGTTGCAGGACCCCTCACACTTGATGCACATATTGTTGCAATCGAGACCTGCTTTTTTGCAGCAAAATTTTTTTGCGCAGGTCTTGACGCATCTGCATGACACCAGACGCAGCAGTTCGGGAGGAGCAGGGGCTTGTAGAGAGGTGATCGGTTCCTGGCAATTTTTTGTTCGTTTCCAACCCCAATCTTCGGCATTTTTATAAACCCCTGGCCATTGCTGCACCTGGTGATATACTCTAAAACTGTGCTGTGTGGCTGAAGTAGCTGATGGTGGTAGTGCAGCTATTTTTGATGAGGCCTTGAAAGGTGCCTTCTTATAATTGATGTATCTCAGACGGTTTATCGACGGTTCAGTCCTTCCCGTGTAGCCGTACACGTTTACCAGGAATCTCTCCCCTGCTGCTCCAATGCTTTCTGGAGTTGCCTCGGAGTTTTTCAACACACCTACGACATCGGCAAGGTTTTTAGTTTCCCTTGTTTGTAAGGTGCTGAAGTCGTATCACACCCACTCATTGCGTGAAGAAACATGATGTGTTCTTTAATGAATTTGTTTTGCAGAGCCCTGGTTTCAGGAAGAATACGTTTCCTCGTTGGCAAAGACCCGTGAGGATAACCAACAGGTCAATGTCCTCTCCAACCACCACCACAGTCTCAGTACCTTCAGCCAAAGACAGGGCTTCGTTCACAATTACTGTGTCGGCATCTTCTGTGGCTTGTCTCCATGTTATTCTTCGAGAATGTAACTTGGCTATGATCATGGAAATCAATCTTTGTTTGTTGTTCGTATTGGCCAGGAATGTTTCTTTCTTTAAGGTCGGTATCATGTTCTCATCGAGGAGAATGTCAGCGGAAATGGTTTTCATAGATCTTCAACCGTTCAGCACTTTTTGTTCCTCCTTTGATATCCATCGAAGACAACTACTGTCTGTGGCCCATAGATATTGATGACGTAGTCAACATACCTGTTGCATATTGCAGAGAATGATTGTTTTTCGGGCCAGACAACTTTGTGTAATGAAAACCCACCGTAATATATTGCACTTTTCCGCTGAACAACTCGTTTTGTGTGGGTACAAATGCTTTGTATAGAGCAGATTTCGTTCCTTTTCTCAAATCATTTTCAAATAGGGAGAAGGAGTCGTAAGACAAGAAAAATTCCAGTTGTTCATCACAATTCTTTGCCACACTGATGCGTTGGAACAGTGTGGTCGGATTAACAGGGAAAATGTTATCGCCTATTTTGATCCCATTGTTCATTATGGCAAGAGGTTGGACTCGGTCAATCCTTTGGAATTTGACATCACCAAATTTGAAGTTTTCAACACATCTTCCGATGCCCCTCATGCCCTTCTCCCACGCCTCATGACAATCGATCCTCTCATCAGCAACAATGCCTGTGCTCAGAGAAAATAAATTAGAGCTTTCCTTATGATCCCGAATAGATCTTGCACTTGATAGGCCATGATATTGATGGGAGCTCTCAAATAAAACACCACAATAGTTTTCTATTTGCTCACAAACGTGCTGCTCAGCTGTGAATGACATGGTCCATCTGGTTTGAATACTTTTTTGTACCCCACGCCCATGAGTCAGGCCTCCTTGACCCTTCAGGATCCTCAATAGAAACTGTTCAATGGCCATATCGGTCCACGTCCCTGACCAAAAATTGGTAGCTGTCCGTCGTACCGCGAAAAAACCTTCAGAGGCAAACTTGTGATAATCGGAAGACATTGTTTCCTTCGAATTTATCATATCCTGGAGATACAAGTGGGCGCATTTTGAGTAATAGAAGTGTCCAGGCATGAAACTACGACAGCATCCTCGGTTTGAAATTTGCTTGACAGGTCTTGAATCTTGATTTCCTTCAATCCGTCACCACCCTGTTTCGCCTCAAAATGTTTCAAAGTCAAATGGCCGGATCTTTCAATGACCTCTGCAGCTGGTATCTTTGTTAATCTCGCAATGGTGGCATCTGGAGGAACAGCAGAAGCTGGGCCAACAGTATACATCCCTCCCATGACATGGAATGTGTTATACCCATCTATCGTCTGAGTGTTGAAATTTGCATTGTCGTAGATGAACTGAATGAAACCTTCGGCACATAGTTCTGATTCTGTTTTGAGGGTGGATGAAATTTCGAACCGCACTGCTCCGACGTAAGTGCTGCAAGACCCCAACAAACTCAAAACATCCAATAACTTTCGGTATCTAAACTTCTTATAGATGAATGCTGCTTACCGTACTTGTAAATTAGACAAAAAGGTTCTAGGTCTTACAGCACTGATGATACAGTGAGAAATGGCGTGGCTCTTATTCTTCCACTTCTCCTTGTATCTGCCCTTTTTTCTGTCAAGAAATGAAATGTTTCAGCGTTTCGGGAATTACCGATTCTGTACCATCCATGAAACGGTCAGGGGCAGGATACTCTTTAACATCTTAAATTTGGGATCTGATGTCATCATATATTATTTTGGCTGCTGCTTCGACTATTCGAAGTCTCGCTTCTTTTTCAGACTCACACATCTGCTGATAAAATGCGTCATTCAATATCTTCCCTCCCATATTTTTTAAACAAATCACAGTCTTTTTTTGAAAGGTGAACAGTATGTCATCTCCATATTTTTCTACAAGACGAGCTTTCACTGTCTTTTGATCTGGTTTGTAGTCTCCTTTTATTTGCGCTATCAGTTCTTCCATTGAGAAACTGACACTCGTCATCGCTATTTTCCAGGTATGTATATATATGCTGCATTGCTGCATCAATTTCCTGAGCAAATGGTCCCCGTCTTTTCTGTTCGCCGTCTGTGTTTGGTGTTCGTTTTTCAATTAGTTCTATTTCGACACTTTTTGTGATATTGCGCGTGATATGCAACCAAATCAGGGACATGCTCAATTCGGCGTAAACCCGCCCTTCCAAATTCATTATCATGATCTAGTGCGTCCTTCATAACACTACCTCTCAAACCACCAGTTATATCGCGAACCTGGTACACAACATTTCGCAAATCGGGTGGTTTTTTGGCTTTAGCCGCTAAAAACTGTTTGGTAATGGGCAATCCACATAGGAAGCAGTTTGTTCTGAATGCGAAGTCAGGAACTGCTGATCTGGTTTCTGTGGGTTTGTATGTCTCCACAAATTCCTCTCGCCCCTTAATGTGAGCGAGGATGGTTCGCTCATTTATGTATGTTTTTCGACACTTATCGTGCACTCTGACAGATGTTTTCCCCTTAAAGTAGCCCACTTCCCATCCTTCCTTTTTTCACTGGCTTTCAAGAGCAATGCGATTCCTTTTTCTTTAACGTTTGAGACTCCTGAACTTCCATCTTCTAGCAAAGATTCACAAATGAAGCACTCCGACATCAAGAACTCACGTTGAAAGTGAAAAACGAACGTAAAACCACAATTGTAGTATCGAAAGAGACGAACTGTGAGACGGTTTGTGTAAGCACAAACGAGCACACATTAACAATTGGTTTATATGTGTTTGTTCAAATGTCAAAACTGACAAACTACAACAGTTTTAGTGCGGTGTTTCCAAATCGAACAAAAAGTATTGAAGTTTTGAATATTTCTTATGAAATATTTACATGCACCCAATAAGCTGAAATTATGCATCATACATGTTTCAATCGATTTTTCATAATGAAAACTAAAACTTATTAAAAATCATTTACGATCAACAGTATCATAGCAAGGGCGATTTCCGCAAAAACTGTGAATTTCACTAGATATAGGAATATGGCCTTTTTTGGCGAGCTCTAGCGGGGGGTGGTTAGTCTTAGAGTGAAATGTTTTTCACAAAAAATGTAATTGCCTACTTTTATTTTGCATATATTGATATTTTTGAAAAAACGCTTTTTTTCTGAAATATGGGCCAAAAACTGAAAAAAGTACCAACATTTGGGTAAAAAGTGCCAAAAAAAAACAAAGTTCCGGGCCAAATTTTTGTGTGCAAAGTTCAAATTCATGTTCAGCTACCCAAAATACATAGGGGGTGAGAAAATCAAAACTATAGCAAAACTTTCCCTCTGAACCTCCTTTATTTTCCTAATAAGCTTACATTAAAATCATTTTATATTGAAAAATATAGATATAGGTATTATGAAATAATGATCCCCAGGAATATGTCTTTCATGAGACACAAAGTCCGAAACTCTCCCTTCTAGATGAGACTCCATATGAGAGCGTGTGGTGCCCCATAATTACAGAAAAACTTTCATTCCTAAGAACCAACGCGATATTCCTGCATATGAACGTTATAGCCAGAGAGTTCAATAGGATTAGATTCAAGCGGGACTGAAAACTGATATGGTACATGCTCGTAAAAAAATATGCCGTTATTCGAAACAATTAAAGGCAGTTACGATAACTCGTCCATCCGCGGATCACCATAATCTATTAAAATTAACGATGTAAACAAAATCATAACTTTCAAGATGTTGACAGCTCCCATAATTACATCGAGCCACGAATTATCATAAAACCTTGTTTATGGAATTATAACAACAGAAAAACGCTATAAATTTACAGATGATGATAGCCCATTAAAGATAGCTCAATAACAATAGAGATAAACTTCATCGTATTTATTCATTCCTGTAAGACCAAAACAAGGCCATTAATTATTAAGAAAAGGGGAAGATAATTATAATGTCAGCCATTGTTACCGGCGGCTAGCACAACTATCACGTGATCGGGCAACGCATTATAAAAAAACGTGATTTTCGGATCAAGAAGAATCGGGGTTCAACAGTGAACCAAAGAACATGTACTTCTCAAAATAAGGTTAGAATTCATTCGGTCACAACATAGTGAAATAACGATGAGAAGTGTACAAGTATAGTCGCCAAGTAGTGAACTTAAGACCGTTAAATTAGATTCAGATCAAGTTAAACGAATACGAATAAACCAGTATTTTTCCAAAAATTTTCTATTTTCATCAACGCTTCCAGAACCGGGATAAGTCAACGAAAAACCTCAATTCGATAGTTCATGACCGCATAGGATATACCGTGCGAGTAAAATAAAATAAACAATTGCCGCGAGATTAATCAAACAAATAGTAAAATTAAAACTAATTGTCGTTTAAAAGCCATTTTCAGTGAATAACTGTTGACTCTGCTGATGTATCGTAAGTTATTATTGCATTTCATAATTTTATTTTATCAGTCGTCCATTATATCAGTTAATATTTCGGTAGAAATTTCATACCTATACCTATACATCTTTTTAATAGGGCCATAATTTTATATAAGTTTTGAAATATTTTATTTATACAACCCTCTTAACCACTATACAATATTCAGTAGAATTCTCAAATAATTTTATCTATACAACTTTTCAATCTGGCCATAATTTTAATTTTAATTTCATTTTATATTAGTTTTTAAATATTTTATCTATATTGTATCTATATATCTTAACCACTATACATTATGATAATTTAAATTTTTAATCGTCCATTATATCAGGTAGTATTCTTGTTCAAATATTTTTATCTATTATTATTCTAGTCAGTGCATATTTCCTGGTACTATAAAAGAATGCAAAGCCAAACAAGGTTCTAGAAACAGTTATTTTACTTCACAATTACATAAATACGATGAATCCATACATCAGAGAATACCAAAATGAACTAACTTCTGCAAAAGTTATCCACGATGCCCATACCTTCAAACTCATAACAACCCCAAATCACTTCAAAATATTCCATATGAATATTCGTAGCGTGACAAAAAATATTGGTCCTTTAACTGTATTACTCGATGAACTATCCGTCGAGTTTGACATTATAATTCTAACCGAAACTCGCCAACTTCAGGACCCTAACCTATTTCATATTCAAGGATATGACATAGTCTATAATCAGGGATCACTTAATAAAAATGATGGAATACTTATATTTGTAAAACAACATTTGAAATATGATTCCAAAAATGTTTCAATAGGTGATGTTAATGCATTAAATATTTCAATTTCAACGGAAGATCAAAAAATTAACATAACAGCTATATATCGTTCCCCAAGTACCTGTCCGAGAGTTTTCAACAGAGAACTCTCAAATTACTTGAGCACGTCTCGACAAGCAGATGTTAACATAATCACAGGAGATATTAATATAAACCTCTTAGAAGATACAGACTTCGTTGAGGAATATAAAAACACATTAAGTTATTTTGGATATAATTCCTATATAAATGAATATACAAGGCTACCGAGCAAAACGTGCTTGGACCACTACTTTGTGAATGACAAGAAAAAGTCCAAAGAATTAAAATTGAAATCATATATTTTTCGATATAATATTACAGACCATAATCCCATTGCGCTCACTTTCCAAAATTATGATAGAAATGTACACAAACAACCAAACAATAGATTTAAACTGTACACAAATTATCAAGCAATAAGATCTGAATTGAAAACAGAAAAATGGTATGACGTTTATCAAGGAGTAGATGTAAATGACATATCAACTAAAATCATAAATAAGATAAAATACTGTACAGAAAAACATACAAAAAAAGTTCAAATAAAAAATAAAATAAAATATAAACAGAAATGGATGACACCCGGATTGCAGAAGTCAATTAATGAAAAAAATAAACTATACAGAATTTCTCTGAAATATCCAGGAAATGAAGAAATCAAAGAACGATACAAATACTACAAAAAAGAACTCGATAAACTGACAAAACAAGCAAAGAGGGAATACTGCTCAAACCAAATCAAAAAAATAAATGCTCTTCTAAAGCCACGTGGGAGACAGTAAATAGCTTATGTGGGAAAACAAAACCAGAAACGAAAATCGAGGTTATTGAGAAATCGGATGGTACCAATATAACAAAAAAAGTAGACATCGCTAATGAGTTCAATAATATTTCAGCAACCTTGGAAAAACTTATGCGGAAAAAATTCCAAATGTTGGAAATTACGAAAACAGAAATTTTGGAAAACACCATGTATCTACATCCAACAAATGAAAGTGAAGTGATCTCAGTCATAAATAATTTAAAACCAAAAAAATCACCTGGGTTTGATAATATCAGATCAGAAACATTAATAGAAATAGCCCAGGAAATAGCTGAGCCGATAACTTTCCTAGTGAACAGATGTTTTGATACAGGGTGCTTTCCAAAAATATTGAAAAGTGGTATCATAAAACCACTTCATAAAAGCGGAAATAAGTCAAATATAGATAATTACAGACCTATAACCCTTATATCGAATATATCTAAGATAATTGAGAAATTAATGAAAATAAGACTTAGTAATTTCCTTAAAATTTTTTGTATTTTATCCGATCGTCAATATGGCTTTAGAGAGGGTAGATCTACAGAGAACGCTATATACAGAATGACCTCTATCATTTATAAATCCATGGATAAAAAAATTCCTATAATTAGCTTTTTTCTAGACCTCTCTAAAGCCTTTGACACCGTGTGCCATGAAAATCATTAGGGGAAACACTTACGAATTTCTGAAAAGCTACCTATCTGATAGGGAACAGAGAGTGGAGTTCGAAGAAACTTATAGTACAGCAAGACCAGTGACTTTTGGAGTACCCCAAGGAACTGTCCTTGGCCCACTCTTATTTATTATATATATGAACAATATGCTTTTTCTCAATACTACCGGCGAAATTAACAGTTTTGCCGACGATACAACCATATTATATACAGTTCCAACTTGGCAGAAATTGAAAGAAAAATAGAAATCGATTTTCCAAATATATCAAATCAAACTGGTTACAAATGAATAAATTGACACTAAATTACAAGGAAACGAACTACTTACCCTTTACGTCATATATAAATGGTCTGCCCAACTAAGGGCCTTTGAATGTCGGATTAAACTCTCAAATTCCCGAATCGGAAAAAACAAAATATCTCGGTATAACGGTTGATCGCCATATGAGGTGGAACTTACAGACAAAAGAAATTGTCAGGATTCTTATCGAAATTTAAACACCTCAAAGAGTTCCTGAACATAAAACATTTAAAAACACTATATTTCTCCCTAATAGAGTCTATACAATCATATGGAATATTAGGTTGGGGCGGAGTTAATGACTGTTTTCTAAATGAAGTACATGTTTTACAAAAATGGATATTAAAAATAATATACGGTAAAAAGGCATCTTATCCCACAAATTCTTCATACAGCGAATCCCAAATAAAAGATGTGAGACAGATTTTTTGTCAAAAAATAATTATTTTCGTAAAACTAGGAAAAATTGAACTCACTCTACATAAACACCCCTACAATACTCGAAAAATTGATGAATTTTTTTTCCCACGTTGCGAGAAAACATCGGCCAACGAAATACCAATTATTTAGCACCCAGAATCTATGCTTTATTACCAAACGAATTGAAAAATATAAAAACTACCGAACGTTTAAAAAAGAATTGAAAAAATGGATTGCCAAAGATAGACTTATATTCACCGAAATTGTTAACCAGAGATAAAAACATATAACTGAGCAATTTATGATGTATATGTATGTGTGCATATTAGTGTATTTGTGTATATCAATGTGTGTATCCATCATGTATATTTCATAACTCTTCTTTATTAGTACTGGAAAATTACCCCAATTGTGACTGGAAAATTGCCCCGATTGTGACTTACCCTCTAATATATGTAAAATCTCAATGAGAAGAGCCAACTTATGATGTAATATACTACCTGAATGTGGCAAATTCACAATTTTCAACCATGTTTACCATTTAAAAAAAATACAAATTCTACCCATTTTAATGTAATGAAAAATAAAAAAAAAATTACTATGGAAATCACATACACAAGTAGTTAATACTACTTCTGTGACCCACCTGTTTATTCACAAGCACACTTGTATAAGTATATATTATGTATTATTATTATGATGAATAAACATATATTATTATTATATATATGTTTCTGTATTTATGGGTTGCAAATTGAATCATTTATAATGTGCATGTGTCTGTTGTCTGTAAAGGTATCTCCATAATTTCATGTTACCAAAGATTTTCAAAAGATAATTATTTCCAGCCATTTTTCACCATTGATGTCACTATTGTTTTTGGTCAATCTAATTGATTTGTAGACTGTTGTAAAATTAACTTGAAGTAATCTACACTCTAGTTGTTTTTCTGAATATTGTCCCATTTTATCCGTTTATAGAACGGATGAACTATTATTGTCAACTTTTATTAAATATATGTGTCTATTCTTAACATTTTTATGAATGCATTATTATTTTTTTGTTATTACTTTTAGAATCTTTCTGAAATCCGGTACGTACTTCCTGGATAAACAACTCACGCTCGAGCACAGAGAGAAATGAAATATTTCCAGTAGGCCGCTCCTGGAACATAATTTCGGTTCGACCATCCTCAGATAGTCGATGCTCCCGATGCTTATTTTCGCAATCTAACGAAAAGTCTGATTTTACAGGTGTGTTGATTCATAACACCCCGTATAGTCCGGACTCAACAAGCGAGCTGTTTCTGTAGCTAAGTGTTGTCTCAAAAGTCTGGTTCTTAATAATTTTGGATTGCCAATACCAGACTCTAACGAAAATTATTGAGTTGCTTACCTAAAAGATACTTTGAGTGTAGAATCGATGCATATTAGGAACTCTTGATGAACATATTCTAGAAATGTTGAAGTTTCAAATATCTTTTCATTCATTTCATGACTATTTTCAATTATTTATTTTAGCCATGAGCCATGAAGTGTTATCAGTCAGCGGCGGAAAACATATCACGGCCGTCTATAGGCAATTGGTGATAGCAGCCATTATCATCATATAGTCCTTGGAACAACAAGACCCCCACATCCCCCACCCACTACGAGTGAATTGCCTAGGGACCCTAGAGCTCCTTGGCCGAAATGTATCAGACCGACCGAGAATAGGCAAAACCGCCGCGTCATCACACGTGATTTAGTCAATCGCTAAACAGCGTCACGTGGCTGCGCTGGCCCCATCATGAGTGACATGGGGCCGTTGTTAAAAAGATACAAAAGGCTTAATCGCCAGCACTTTAGCCTAGCCAGGATAAAACGACACGACCTGTACGCGGAAGGCGAAGCCTTATGTCATGCCGTTCCACCGAACCCAGTTTAAATACGAGCCCTTGAGTGCCATTGTGGGCACGCGCCCTAAAGTTCGCGCGTCCACTCCAAGAGCTGCCAGTCCATTCACGGCGGATCTGCTTTAGACCTCCCTCCAAGAAACGGTGGCCGTCAGAAACTGAACGTTGTTTTCTGATATCATGCCACCCGTCCAATGCCTGCCACCTTGACTTCCCCGCGCTATGATAGGTGCAAGCTGGGCTTCGTCCCGGTATTCCGCCATCTTGGCCTCATGTGCTCTATCAAGCTCACCGGATGATACCACTTGGGCATCGACGATAGCAACGCGGCCTTCCTTCACTGCAGTAATGTCGCGTTTTCTTACACCCACTGCTGTCTGATACAGTTTTTCGTACTGCACAGCCCATCCCTTTTTCACCAGTGAGTTACCCACCGCCTTCACTATACAATTGTGGCGTAAAATCCTACCCCCGTGCGTACGGAAACACTTCTGCACGATATGGCCGAGCCGTCTCAGTTTCCTGACATACGGCGCGACACATAACGGGCCGATTGCCCGGTCCCCGACGCCCGCGGGAGCACCTCATTCCACTTGTTAGTGCATTCGACCGCACCCAATTGTAGTACACGAAATCGCCTCCCTTCATAAATGGGTTTTTAGACGGGACCCAGCTTGATGAGAAACGGCTGCCACCTGTTTCTCTCAAAGCTGCGCCATCGACTGACGCATGCAATAGTTGGGCCCAGTGTCTTGACAGACAGTTGGACCTCTCTGGATTAGCCACGTTGGCTAGTCGAGCGCGATACCAGGTGATTTCTATCTCGACCAATGCCCCGCCCGCACAAGCTACTACATGAGGTAAGGTCGAATCTTTCAGTGCAATGAGTCGCCGTAGCCTCAAATGCGGGATGAACTCAGATAGCCGTGGTATCCCAAGACCACCTTCCGGGCAATGGAAATACCCAATTGCCACGTCTTTCGGCAGATGAAGCCAGCACCTCACTGCCGCTCGAACTGTCACGTCTAACTTTTTTAAGTAGCTGGACGTAACCCTCCCCATGACCCATGAGTGGATATATCTGGGAATAAGATATGTCCGGAGGACGTTAACGCGCTGGTGTGATTTCAGCGGCGCTTTTGTTATACGTTCGAGTTCATTCGACAGTGAGACCCTAATTTGACCCACCCTAGTTCCAATGAACTTGACTCCAAAGTAGCTCCAAAAATCTAAGACCGCGCATTGGCGGATCCCGACTCCACTGATGGTGAACGTCTGGGTTCTGGCTGATTTTTGAGGCTAAGAAAGGAACCATACGCATTTGGCTGTTTGCTAAACCAACTGACCAACATCCGGCATCCAGCCATCCAGGCGCTCGAGCAGACCTTGGACGTTGAGACAATATCCTCGTGAGCCAGAATACGTTCGCCTATAAACCTTCTTTTATTGCTCATAGTCCGATATAACGGGTTCAGCAGCGAGATTTCGCCTGCGTCAACTCCTCGCAGTTAACCTCTCTGCTCCATCACGTCTCTAAAGAATACCCGGTACATTGGGGCCGAATTCCTGGTAGCCAGGTTTCCTATAGAGAAAATGCCGTCACTTCTACCATCGTACGGAGCAAGGTAGCCGTTGAAGCTCATAAATCAGACAGAAGGCTGAGCATCACGATCGTCCCCAATACGCTTGGGGATAAAGATCGTTCTTGATGCATGCAGTTCGCCAGGTAGACCACCTCTAGCCATGAAGCTGTTGAATAACATGGCTATAATAGGGCTGGGTATTTTCCTCCAGTCCCTAGGCAGAATACCCTCAGGCCCGGGAGCTTTATTGTTAGCGACAAAACACCGATACCTCCTCGGAGGTGATCGGCCCCCACAGTTCTTTGTGGCGCTCCGTTGGGAGCCACCCCAATTGGCGCCACGTATTCTTGGCTAGGTGTTTCGAAAACACCACGCCAATACTGGTGGAAGGCATCACCCTCGATCGGAATCTCGGGTTCGCCTCGCTCTCCATCCAGAATTTGCGCGCGCATTGCGCTTCATGTTTGCGGTACAGCTCCTGGGTAAGCCGATATTCCCGCCGCCTTTTATTCCGCTTGCTTATATTGGGTTCAGGGCGAAAGCGTCCGCTGTTTTTATTGCCACTTATTGGCAGTGTTCGCGGCAAGGCATCGCGAATCCACTCAAAGAGTGATCTCGATATGTCCCGCCCCGGACACTCGTCAACCAGTGCCCTCAAAGGCTCAGCCCTGTCGCCCAGTCCTTCCCATGCAAGCCGAAGGATAGTTCCGCGAAGGACTGATCACCAGGGGTGATCTATGGAGGAGATGCAGGCTCCTGCTCGTTAGCGGGTTCTAATTCAGGTATATCAACCTGGTTGGCCTGCGTTTCGACCATTTCTTGAACCGATCTCTTGTAAGCCGCCTCGCGACGCTTACCTTTAATCGCCTCAAGTGTACGGTCAGGCATTAACCGAACCAATTCCTGGTTTACAAAACGTACACCTCTACGAATTGCTTCGGCTTCCAAACAAGCCATTATATGGACTTCTTCGCCACACCAACGGGCCTTAGCCCTGTCTACAACAATTCCCCGATTATATTCGACGGGATGTGCGCTTCTCATGTGCAAGGACCGCCCGCCTTTAGATCTGTTGCAGATCCGACATTTATAGACTGGCAGCTCATGCTCCGACTCATTGGAGCTGCTAGAGGAACTCGTATTTGCATTATCGCGCTCGCGATTACGCCTTTCAGGGGGCGGACCCGCACGTGCGCGGGTCAATGTCCGAGGCTTTGCCGTATCTTGCCCGCCTGAAAGATTTAAGCCGGGTAGTGTTGTGGCCCAACCCAGCCGATCCTGAGTCCGTTTGCGATACCTTGCGGAACCGGCACGTCCACTACTAGAGTCGACCCAGGCGTGGACCACTTGGGAGTTGGGTAGGGTCGCGCACGCTCGCCTACTTTCCTCCTTCGCAGCCCGGTGACTTGTGCTCTTGACCTTTTAGTCGCCTTTTACGACAGGCTTGTCTAACCGAAAGCCTTTTCTTGATGGCGGGGCTCACACGCCATGTCCCTTTGGTCGCCTTTTACGACAGGTGCGGTGACATACAGAGATGCTATTCTTTACTGACGGCATCACACGTCAGGAAGACCTTGTTTCAACTCCTTTCACCTAAGATTGCTCAGGGGATCGCGTGCGGTAATCGAAGGTTCCCAGAGAAGCCGGTGTGGCCCCTATTCCACCGGTAGTCGACCAATGGCAGTGCTATGTGCGCGCTCCCGCGTCCTGAGTCACTAGTCACCGCGGAGTATCCAGCTTTTGCTTATTGAATGCAAGCCACGCGGGATGCGAGATGCCCCAAGACTGCGTGGCGCGAAGGCCGTGCAAGTCAGTCTCGGTGAGGCAAGCAGAGACTCAAAACTCATACAATACTCCTGCTAGATCGGCATGAGAGAGTCATGGATAACTCCTATAGCTTTTTAACCCTCTCTTTCTATCAGTGAATGAACGTCAGCGGGACCACGCCTTCGATCGTCCACCTTCCGAGAGCTGGACGGCGCTATGATACCTCCAGTTTCCGACACCATTAGCTCGGCTTGTCGCTCTACGAACGAGAAGCTTCCCCGACTCCGCCACGTGGAGGCTGTGTCATGTCCGAGTCAGACTCGAGAATGCGCTCCCGCATCCAAGAGGCCTGGCCCGAATCTTAAGGTGGAATGGAAGCCATCAGTCAGCGGCGGAAAACATATCACGGCCGTCTATAGGCATTTGGTGATAGAAGCCATTATCATCATATAGTCTTGGAACAACAAGACCCCCACAGCCCCCACCCACTACGAGTGAATTGCCTAGGGACCCTAGAGCTCCTTGGCCGAAATGTATCAGACCGACCGAGAATAGGCAAAACCGCCGCGTTATTACACGTGAATTCGTTGATCGCTAAACAGCGTCACGTGGCTGCGCTGGCCCCATCATGAGTGACATGGGGCCGTTGTTAAAAAGATACAAAAGGCTTAATCGCCAGCACTTTAGCCTAGGCAGGATGAAACGACACGACCTGTACGCGGAAGGCGAAGCCTTATGTCATGCCGTTCCACCGAACCCAGTTTAAATACGAGCCCTTGAGTGCCATGGTGGGCACGCGCCCTAAGGTTCGCGCGTCCACACCAAGAGCTGCCAGTCCATTAACTGCGGATCTGCTCCAGACCCCCCTCCAAGAAACGGTGGCCGTCAGAAACTGAACGTTGTTTTCTGATACTATGCCCCCCGCCCAATGCCTGCCACCTTGACTTTCCCGCGCTATGATAGATGCAAGCTGGGCTTCGTCTCGGTATTTCGCCATCTTGGCCTCATGCGCTCTGTAAAGCTCACCGGATGATACCACTTGGGCATCGACAATAGCAACGCGGCCTCCCTTCACCGCAGTAATATCGGGTTTTCTTACACCCACTGCTGTCTGATACAGTTTTTCATACTGCACAGCCCATCCCTTTTTCACCAGTGAGTTACCCACCGCCTTCACTATACAATTGTGGCGTAAAATCCTACCCCCGTGCGTACGGAAACACTTCTGCACGATATGGCCGGCTGTCTTCCTGACATCCGGCGCGACACATAACGGGTTGATTGCCCGGTCCCCGATGCCCGCGGGAGCACCTCATTCCACTTGCTAGTGCATTCGACCGCACCCAATTGTAATGCACGAAATCGCCTCCCTTTATAAATGGGTTTTTCGACGATACCCAGCTTGATGAGAAACGGCTGCCACCTGTTTCCCTCAAAGCTGCGCCATCGACTGACGCATGCAATAGTTGGGCCCAGTGTCTTGACAGACAGTTGGACCTCTCTGGATTAACCACGTTGGCTAGTCGAGTGCGACACCAGGCGATTTCTATCTCGACCGATGCCCCGCCCGCACAAGCTACTACATGAGGTACGGTCGTCTCTTTCAGTGCAATGAGTCGCCGTAGCCTCAAATGCGGGATGAACTCAGATAGCCGTGGTATCCCAAGACCACCTTCCCTTACTGGGCAATGGAAATACCCAATTGCCACGTCTTTCGGCAGATGAAGCCAGCGCCTCACTGCCGCTCGAACTGTCACGTCTAACTTTTTTAAGTAGCCGGACGTAACCTCCCCATGACCATGACTGGATATATCTGGGAATAGATACGTCCGGAGGACGTTAACGCGCTGGTGTGCTTTCAGCGGCGCTTTTGTTATACGTTCGAGTTCATTCGACGGTGAGACCCTGATTTGACCCACTCTAGTTCCAATGAACTTGACTCCAAGGTAGCTCCAAAAATCTAAGACCGCGCATTGGCGGATCCCAACTCCACTGATGGTGAACATCTGGGTATCCACGATCTTGACTTTTTTGTCTGGGCCTGAGGCTACCATGGAAAGAACCATACATTTGGCTGGATTTAGCAATAAACCAAACCGACCCAACTCGGCATTTAGCAAGTCTAGGTTGCGCTGGAGGCCGACTTTGAACGTTGAGCACAATATCAAATCATCCGCGAATGCTAGCCAGGAAATACGTTCGCCTTCCACCATAAATCCAATCTCTCTATTTAGTGCCAAAAGTGCACGATCTATAACGAGGCTAAAAAGCATAGGCGAGAGTGGGTCGCCCTGGCGAACTCCACGCATCGGCTTAACCCTCTGATTTTCGGTAATGACCTCAGAATTTTTAGGACAAGAAAGGACGTGTACGCATTCGCGTACACGTCCTTCAAATAATTTACCATGACATCCGGGATGCCAGCCATCCGGCATGCATCGAGCAGACCCTCGTGCGAGACGGTATCGAATGCCTTGGACACGTCCAAGGTGGCCATATGAACCGTCTTTATTCCGCTTCTTGCTTCCCGAAGTACGGTGTTCAGCACGCAGAGATTTTCTGCAATGCCGTCCACTTTCCTTCTGAAAGCCCTCTGCTCATCACTCAGAATACCCGGTACATTGCCAATTCTGGTAGCCAGGATTTTATGAAAATGCCTTACCACTACGGAAGGTACCGTTGAAGGTCTAAAATCAGCAGGCTGAGCATCACGATCGTCCCCAATACGCTTGGGGATAAAGATCGTTCTTGATGCATGCAGTTCGCCAGGTAGACCACCTCTAGCCATAAAGCTGTTAAATAACATGGCTATAACAGGGCTGGGTATTTTCCTCCAGTCCCTAGGCAGAATACCGTCAGGCCCGGGAGCTTTACTATTAGCGACAAAAGACCGATCGACCTCCTCGGAGGTGATCGGCCCCCGCAGTTCTTCGTGGGCTCCGTTGGGAGCCACCCCAATTGGCGCCACGTATTCTTGGCTAGGTGTTTCAAAAACACCACGCCAATACTGGTGGAAGGCATCACTCTCGATCGGAATCTCGGGTTCGCCCCTCTCTCCATCCAGAATTTGCCGCGCGCATTGCGCTTCATGTTTGCGGTACAGCTTCTGGGTAAGCCGATATTCTCGCCGCCTTTTATCCCGCTCACTTATATTGGGTTCAGGGCGGAAGCGTTCGCTGTTTTTATTGCCACCTATTGGCTGTGTTCGCGGCAAGGCATCGCGAATCCACTCGAAGAGTGATCCCGATATGTCCCGCCCCGGACACTCGTCAACCAGTGCCCTCAAAGGCTCAGCCCTGTCGCCCAGTCCTTCCCATGCTACCTCTTCGGCAAGTCGAAGGATAGCGTCCGCGAAGGACTGATCACCAGGAGTGATCTGTGGAGGAGATGCAGGCTCCTGCTCGTTAGCGGGTTCTATGTCAGGTATATCAACCTGGTTGGCCTGCGTTTCGACCATTTCTTGAACCGATCTCTTGTAAGCCGCCTCGCGACGCTTACCTTTAATCGCCTCAAGTGTACGGTCAGGCATTAACCGAACCAATTTTTGGTTTACAAAACGTACACCTCTACGAATTGCTTCGGCTTCCAAACAAGCCATTATATGGACTTGTTCACCACACCAACGGACCTTAGCCCTGTCTACAACAATTCCCTGATTATATTCGACGGGATGTGCGCTTCTCGTGTGCAAGGACCGCCCGCCTTTAGAGGTGAATGGTCTGTTGCAGATCCTACATTTAAAAACTGGCAGCTCGTGTTCCGACTCATCGGAGCTGCTAGAAAAAGAACTCGTATTTGCATTATCGCGCTCGCGATTACGCCTTTCAGGGGGCGGAACCGCACGTGCGCGGGCCCTTGTCAATGTCCGAGGCTTTGCCGTATCTTGCCCGCCTGAAAGATTTAAGCCGAGTAGGGTTGGTGGCCCAATTCGGCCGATCCTGACTCCGTTTGCGATACCTTGCGGAACCGGCACGTCCACTACTAGAGCCGACCCAGGCGTGGACCACTAGGGAGTTGGGTAAGGGTCGCGCACGCTCGCCTACTTTCCTCCTTCGCAGCCCGGTGACTTGTGCTCTTGACCTTTAGTCGCCTTTTACGACAGGCTTGTCTAACCGAAAGCCTTTTCTTGATGGCGGGGCTCACACGCCATGTCCCTTTGGTCGCCTTTTACGACAGGTGCGGTGATATACAGAGATGCTATTCTTCACTGACGGCATCACACGTCAGGAAGACCTTGTTCCAACTCCTTTCACCTGAGATTGCTCACGGGATCGCGTGCGGCAATCGAAGGTTTCCAGAGAAGCCGGTGTGGCCCTTATTCCACCGGTAGTCGACCAATGACAGTGCTCTGTGCGCGCTCCCGCGCCCTGAGTCACTAGTCACCGCGGAGTATCCAGCTTTTGCTTATTGAATGCAAGCCACGCGGGATGCGGGATGCCCCAAGACTGCGTGGCGCTAAGGCAAGCAAAGACTCAAAACTCATACAATACTCCTACTAGATCGGCATGAGAGAGTCATGGATAACTCCTATAGCTTTTTAACCCTCTCTGCTTATCAGTGAACGAACGTCAGCGGGACCACGCCTCCGATCGTCCACCTTCCAAGAGCTGGACGGCGCTATTATACCTCCAGTTTCCGACACCATTAGCTCGGCTTGTCGCTCTACGAACGAGAAGCCTCCCCGACTCCGCCTCGTGGAGGCTGTGTCATGTCCGAGTCAGACTCGAGAATGCGCTCCCGCATCCAAGAGACCTGGCCCGAATCTCAAGATGGAATGGAAGCCACCTCAAGCGAGTAAATTCCCCCACCCCCGTTAACCTTCGAACAAGGCAAGTTAGAGACATTGTACAAAATCTGGATTGAGTTATATCAAGTCTACTACTATTTGACTAAATTGGCGCGTAATTAAATTGCCAGTGATGGCTGTAGCGATACCAATCAACTTCTAAATTACAGGGAGGGTTGTGTGATATATCGTTAATGGGACCTTTCAATTATTTTTCCATCGTTGTCTTCTTTTCTTATTTATTTTGATTGGTTCTGGAGTTACGATTTTTCAATGTAGTACTGAAAGCATCAATTCCAGAAACATTCAACAATGTGCAAAAGGAGTATCAAAATAGACTGTTTCATTGTGAAGAGGACATTTGTTAAGGAGATAACAGGAATTAGGATTTTATTGTCAGTTTAATCTCATTGAATTTTAAGTTATTTATTTGTCGTCTTCTTCACTTCCCAAATTGTATTTACCTTAATGATGTTCCAAAAAGTGATTTTGAAATCATATCTGAAATATTTCAGGGAACCAAAAAATTTGAAGAAATTTTGAATCAGGTGTAACTCGACTCGACTTGCCGTTTGAAATTTCAAAGTTGATAGTTATCTTTAGAAATGTATGATTCAACTGAACGACTTGATATCATTCAATCCAGTTGCTGTTCGAAAGTTGTACTATGGAGGATAGTACTATAGAGGATAGTTACTTCTGCACGTTATATTTCATGTATCACAGCTTTGTTCTAGCTGATTTATTGTTATTTGCTTGGCACTGATTGGTGCTCAGTAAAAACTTCCAACTTTTTGGTAAGGGGTTTTTGAAAGTTTGATATCAAAATCCATTGATAAGGGGGGCACTGACATCGGGCCACCACCACAACTTTTGAGTCGTTTGAAATTGAATTTTGAAATGTGGAGGGTTCATATAAAATGTTATTTTGTATTGACTGATATAATTTTGCTCTTCGAATTACTTTGGTTTCACTGATAAAGATCTGAACTTTCTATTTTCAAATGAGACACCCTGTATATTTTTACATTTTCGTATTCTGGACAGCATTCCACATACAGTAGTACAATTTTCGGCTGACAATTTCATAAGCATCAATTTTTTCATTTCAATCTTTGAAATCCCATCTACGTGGCTGACCGCCATGAAATGTTTTCGTTTCAATTTCTTTTCATAATTTTTTTTTAAATCATACTATCTTGCCTGTAATCTGCTTTCCAATTGACCATAAATGATTTTTCTAGAGTAACGAAGGTGGGTCATGTATTTTTCTCAAATAATATTTTTCCTATCCATTGATACCATATTTTTCAATATAAAATGAAAGTACAAAATCGAAAAAACTCAATTTAAAATACGGAGATAATGAATAAATCAAGTTGGCTTTGAATTCAGGATTATACAAACCACTGGCTTCAATTTTATGTTTCAATTTTCCATTGGATATTGACCAATATGGAATCAATGGATCAGTTGCAGAATATTCTTTGAAAAAAATAACGTGACCCACCTTCGTTCCATTCGAAAATTGAAGTCGTTTCCGGTTAAAATAACCCAAAGAGCAAAATCAGTTAATGCGGAATGAGATATTAAATCAAACCTCTAAATTTTAAAACTCCATCTCAATCACCTCAAAAGTTACAGGGGCCCGGTTTTCGTGGCCACTCAGTATAATATTCAACTGAAATAAAATTTTGGATCAACTATTTGATTATCAATTACTATAATTTTGTTATCTTGTTGATTAACTGCTTCATTACTTTTTGAAAATGAAAATTTTAGAATAAGGCCAAAATGACAATAAACAACATTTGGTGGCAATAACAATTTCAATAAAGATTATTTTTTTAATTGTTAAAATTGTGACGTCACTCGTTTGGTATCACTTGACAACAAATTTAACATTCAGAAATGTTATGGAGTAATCCTCAAAACAAAATAACTCACCAGCATTAGTTATATTTTGGGTTAATTTATCGAAAGATAGTGTACAAAATGCTAATTTTGTAAAAAAAAAAATAGTTGTCCATAGACGAACCTAACTATACTTGGAAACATTTCACCAAAATATTACTATTTCTAAAAACTTTTTCTTCTCATGAAATGTTGAAAGCTCCCAGAAAAATAATGCTTCTAGATATAGTTATTTGCTATGAAAACGCGACACTTTTAACACTCAAATGTGAGTTGTTTTTTATATTTATGGTTTCAATAATAGCATGACACTGAGATCGGTGACATTATCATTATATAAAAAATTTACTCAGCTATACTAACACTGAAAAGATAAATGTTAAATCACATGACATGATCCAATTTCATTGCAAATGATTGAAAGTACTTGTCAAAAATTTATGATTTGATTTTTATTGTTCTTGAAAAGTAATTTTATTGAATTCTGCTACACCCCGTGATTTCATCGACTGTTTAAAACTTTTCTTAAAAGAAGCAACAGTTTTTCCAAAACTATTATTTAAAAAAAAATTAATATAAGAATGTTTACAGAACTTACAGTCCATTTTTGAACACACTGTACACGTATATAAAATCAGTATTCAAAACAAATAAACTAATGAATTTCTCACCGTTTCTATACAGAATTCCATTTTTTACCCGTATTTATGGAAGATTCTCAATAAATTCTTTGCATATTGAAGAACGCAATACATATTTTTCAGTATTCAACAAATATCCCTAAAAAGTTATAAAAACAATTGTTTCGGAATAAGACAACTAGATCCTCTTGTATTTATTTCCTTGATATTTACACACATTAGTAATAAACTCTTGTCAGAGCGTGATACTAGGTCGCCTTTCTCGTTCGGGAAGAAGGCTTGAGACACTTGACCATTGGCGTTAAGGGTGAAAACTAAATACCAACCCAGTTACAAATCAGTGGCGTGTAATAGTACATTTCGAAGGGCAAATAAAATAAATGCAAATAAGATTAAACATGCCCCCCTCCTTGGAAGGTTCCCTTACAACAATTATGAAGGATACAGATATGAACAAACGAAATAGAAGAAGTAAACAATTCAAAGATACATTTTATACAGATTTCACCATAAATTAATGACTAGAAGAACTTTCATTTTAATAAATGGTCGAAGTTTAGACACTAAGAGTTTGTTTGTGAGTCTCAGGAAGTGCAATGGAGTGAGTGCTTCTACGTCAAAAGTATGTGAGGAAATTGGAGTAAGTGGGCGAGAGATGAGGATAGCCTCGATTTGAGTTAAAAAGGTAGAAAACTCTTCCTATTGTTGAATTGGTAGTTGCCGTGACTCTTAGTTGCTTTGACCCCAGCCTCCCAAATTCCACCGAGATGTGGAGAATGAGGTGGAATAAAACACCCATTTACGCCCTCGCTTGCAATTGAAGTCTTTAGACTATTTTCTTCTTTGATTGGGAATTCTCCTAATTGTTTTAATTATGTTGTAGTGCCAACAAAATTTCTGCCAGTGTCTGAATAAACAGTTTGAGGTATTCCCCGATGAGAAACGGGTACTGAAGCAAATGAAAAGTGCAATATAAGATTTGATGAAGCTACTTTCCCGGCAGATTTTGTTTTTTATTTGAAAAGGGTCAACAAAATCTACCCCTGTGGTAAAGAATGCTGGTGTGGGTTCTATTAGTTCTTTCGGTAACATGCCCATGGTTGGAGTTTATATCTGAGGGTTTACTCTCTACAGCATCTCATACATTCCCGAACGGTTTTTCATGCTAAATTTATTCCAGTGACAGGCCAATAAGTGTCTTTGATGAACGAAATACCGAATTAATAATTTTGAAAAAGGGTGTTTTGCACATATCACAATAGGATGGATGCATTTTGTCATAAGAAAATTCAGAGAATTGAAGATGTCCTCCAACTCGGAATAAACCCTCGTTATCTGAGAAAGGATTAAGACTGAAAAATCATCTTTTTGTTATATATTTTCCCTTTTGTCAAGTATGTAGTTCATTCATAAAAGAGTCATTCTGTGAAAGGAAAGCCAAATGCTTTATTCAATTTCAACTCCCTGTACCTCTCTCGGGAACCCAAGTGTTGGGAATTTTACAATTGGATGAAAACATCAGCAACCAAACCATAATTCGGATAATTGTTCCTATATTTGAAAATTTATCAAACGGAAAAACATTGGATTTTTCAAATGCAATAAATGATTGTATGGATTGTTCCATTTCTGGTAGATTTTTCTCAAGAGTTATATGATCAGAAGGCCGATATTCCCTACTTTGAGAAAGCCATGACGGGCCTGTAAACCAAAAAGAATCATTTTTCAATTGTGATGGATAGATTCTTCGACTGACCAAGTCGGCAGGATTATTTCCTGAGCTTACGTGATTCCACTGTTCACTCTTAGTCAGATTCTGTATATGTGATACTCGGTTGGCTACGAACATTTGAAAAAGATTTGGTTGTGATTTTATCCAACCTAAGGCCACAGTGGAATCAGACCACAAATGAATAGAATTGAGATTGATGGAGAAAGATGTTTGAACTTTACGAATTAGTTGTGCCAGAAGAAGAATACTACATAATTCTAGTTTTGAAATTGTGATGGTTTTGAGTGGTGCGACCTTTCCTTCGGCACATAATAATAGTAATAATAACCTTTATCCATCAATAAGATAAGTGAAGATTCCACAACAAACATAGCAGCTGTGATGAATAAATGGCAGTGTAATCCCATGAAAGAAAACTTTTGCATGGGAATAGCGATACATGAATTGCACCCGTTAGTTCAGTATTTCGTACATATACACAAGCACCGTGAGCTTCGGTAGTCTCATTTGCGAATCTATGGAGTTCAATTGTAACAGGCCTTTTACACACAACTTGTCTAGGAATTTCTGAAGTATTAAAAAGTTGTAACTCTTGTTTAAACTGTTTCCACTTTTGAAAAGCTCGTGTGGTAGTAGTTCATCCCACGTGATTTTTAAAGACCGTAACCCAGTAAACACACTCACGTTGAAATAACGTAGCAAAATCACCACAACCGTTAATTGAAATGACGTTTCATTCAAATTGACAAATGCAAATGTTTAGTAAACGCAAAAATGTCGCTGACTTCCACGTTGTTTTTAACCAGTATGTCAACGTTTATTCAACTGCTTATTTGTACGGTTGCAAAAATGCTCGAATGACGTTTTATCTTCTGAACAGACTCACGTCGAAATAACGTAATGAAATCACGATTTAGTTTGTAGCTATGAACGTATGTTCGATATGGTTGGACGACGTTTCATCCAGTAAATGTACTCACGTCAAAATAACGTAGTAAAATCACCACAGCCGTTAGATGAAAAGACGTTTCAAATCGACGAATGAAAACGTTGAGTAAACGCAAAAATGTCGCTGACATCCACGTTGTTTTTAACCAGTTTATCAACGTTTATTCAACTGCATATTTGAACGGTTGCAAAAATGTTTTATTGACGTTTTATCAACTGAACAGACGCACGTCGGAGTAACGTAATATAATCACGATTTACAGTTGGTCGCTATGACGTTGGTTCGATGTGGTTAGACGTCGTTTCATCGAGTAAACATACTCACGTCAAAATTACGTAGTAAAATTACCACAACCTTCAGTTGAAAAGACGTTTCATATTCACAAATGAAAACGTTTAGTAAACGCAAATATGTCGCCGACATCTACGTTGTTTTTTACCAGTACATCAACGTTTTTTCAACTGGTTATTTGAGCGGATGCAAAAATGTTGTAGTAACGTATTATCCACTAAACACACACACACGTCGAAATTAAGTACTGAAATCACGACTTACAGTTTGTTGCAGTGAACGTTCGTTCGATGTGGTTTGACGACGTTTCACCTAGTAAACATACTCATGTCGAAATAACGTAGTAAAATCACCACAACCGTCAGTTGAAGTTTCCTCTGATATTTTTGTTTTTCAATAAATGGATTTGATAATGTTCTTATAACCTCTTGTCATGGAATCAGAATATGTCGAAAAGCAAATGACAGTACTTTCTGAGAAATATTGCAAAAAGTTTTTTTATCAGCTACTTCAAAGCCCTCTTATGATCGACCACATATTAATTCAAATTTTGACAAAATGAAGTCCGTTTATTTCCGATGCTCCATCTGGCAGTTTTATGAAAAACTGTATAATTACCGTTGAACAATAGGAGTCGGTAATGAGAAGAAGTCGAAAAGAAGAGAATTGAGGAGAATTTGATAAAAAGTTATTACTCACTATATATTACTGACATTATTTTAGTTTTTTCGAAGCTCAACTTGTCTCTTCCCTTCCAGTTGAAGTGACAAGCTACTCTATTAGTTAATAAGAATTTCATAATTCTTCGTATCTGTAATTCAATGCCGCTACCTCCAACAGAAGACAAACGAAGAATCTAAAGAAACAGAACAAATTTCTACAAATTTTTCGCTTATGCATTATAAATACGGTTCATTAAACCTTGTTGCAAAACTCTGTTTTTGCATCTTCAACTATCTGCTGAAGTGAAAAACAGTGTAAACTATAAATATTTTAATCTGAAATAGGTATTATATTTACCAAATATTTTGTTAAAGCAGTATCTGGCAGCAGTCTTCCATAGAATACTTGAAACTCATCCAAAAATTTCAGGCGGAAATCTGGAATACTTTCCCGTTCGGGAGGGGCGACTGAATTTTCATCACATTTCTGCGAATTTCTTAATAATTCGCTGAGAATTATCGAGTGCTGGTCGATGTTTTCGTTAAGTCTTGTCAAACAGCCCAAAACAGTGCTCTCAAAATCTTAAAATATTTTATATACTTAAATGACAGGGAAATTGAGATACTTCAGATTTTGCTACTGAGAATAGACTGAATAATAGATGAAACCTACCTATATAGACCTAGATTGCCCCAAAGTTGGCTAAACAAAATTTTTTCACAGTATATTTCGACCAAAAATATTTTTTTCTCTAACCAGGAAATAACTATTATTCAATTGAGACAGAACATGTTTCCAACCTAGGTCAATAATGAATATAATAATAATGAAATATTACCTAGATAGAAAAATTGGCTGAGAATGCTATTATATTCCTCGCACATTATACAGAGAGCACATAACGGTTGGAATAAATTCGCTGAAGTCTTTACAGGGTCAGAAAATAAAAATCGCTCGTACACGTCAATTTAGATATTCAAACATGAACGTTTTGACTTATAACTCTTATGGATGACGCCATAATTGTGTCACTTATGACGTCATCGGTTTTTTTTAAAAGCAACCCTCGTATTTGATAGTGTCACTTGAAAGAGATATTTCTCTGCATACAATACGTTGAATTTTATGGCATGGTAAGTGGGTAAATTTCCAAGAAGAAATCAATTGAATGTTAAAAGCACGCACTATTTATGATATTAACCTGGTAGATACAGGCTAGAGTCGGCTGCAGAAAGCCTCACTGATCGAGTAACAGAATGTTTCTAAAGTATTAGTACTCACAGCAAACATAATGAAAATCATTAATGCACGAGTTTTGATTGTCCTTTTTTTCGGAAAATTTATCATAGAGCAATCATCATTAATGTGCACTTCATTTACTTGTAACACTATTAAGTCGGATATTGGCCGAGCGGTCTAAGGCGCCAGTAAAAACTCTGGTTCTCGAAAGGAAACGTGGGTTCGATACCCCAAGTTTTATTTTCCATTTTTCCCTTCGAAATTGAGAAAAGATTTGCTTTGGGCATCTCAAAACAAATATTATGTCTTTAATTCGAAGGGAAAACAAATAAAACAAAACTGGCAGCGGCACGCCCCCTTTCGAAAGCCAAAGCTTAAATCTGGCCCTTAGACCGCTCGGCAAATCTAACTTGATAATGATTCAATCAAATAAAGTGAACATTAATGATAGTGCTGCACCAGAAATTTTGCGAAAAAAGGGTATACAAAACTTGTGCATAAATTTTGACAAGCACTAAATGATTGTTCTTATATTTTAAAAACTTCATGTTACTCGATCGGCCAGATTTTCTGCAGCCAGCTCTTTGTCTGTATCTACCAGGATCATACCGAGAAATTATACTCATAAGGATGAGCTCATACAGTAGGATAAATCGGATGAAGCATTGGCAGATTTTTTTTGAATCCGTTTATGACTCAAATAAAGCTACATATGACTTGAATAATGTAGAAAAGAACATAAGTGCAGTTGAGTGGTGTAATATTAAGATTATAACAGAGAAACAATTCAATGATGCGATTAAAAAACCTTAAACCTTGAAAAACTGCTGGAATAGATGGTATGCCTCCATATATAATAAAAGGTTGCCATGAATGAATTTATATAATTCAGTTTGTACTTTATATTGTTTATATACTTTATCCATGTAATTAAACCAGTAGGTTTGTATAGATAAGATATAAATAAATAAATTAACGTATTGTATACAGAGAAATATCTTCTTTCAGTTGACACTATCAAATAGTATAAAATAATCGATGACGTCATAACTGGCACAATTATGATCACCCAAAATAAATATTTGTCGAAACGTGCACGTTTACATATTTAAATTGACGTGTACAAGCGATTTTTCTCTTCTGGCCCCGTAAATACTGTATTCCAATCTTAACGTGGTCGTGTATAGAAGTTCTTGCTATATAATATAGCTTACTTCTTACCCCAGGTGTATAATATATCATGTGGTCATAATACAGACTATTTTCCTCATTATTTTTGAGCCAATCAAATGGCCGAAATTTCAAACAGAGAACCAGTCAGATCGGTTTTATAGTGATAAAACGTCTTCTCGTTATTTTATACTGATAAAACCACAGTCTATTCGATATTGTTTTGCGATAAAACGCATACTATCAAAAGTTATATACCTACACAGATGTAGGTCGTCTTGGGTACTTAAATGAGATAATATAATTATACGATACATTTTTTCCTCATTGGTTAATCAAAGAGTCTTCAAATTCCACCAGCATTAACTTTCTGTTATGAAAATATAACGACCCACTCATGGTTACGAATTCATGGAGGTTGAACACATTTCACATATTTGTATCAACAACCAATATGCCGAATTATCATTTCTATACATCAACTATCACTGAAAGCGCGGAGCGAAATCTTTAAACTCATTTCAAAAAATTATTCATTTTTTGTTTCACAAATTCAGTTGAATTTGAGAGTTTAGAAGAAAGCGACTCAGAAGTTACGTGAGTTGGAGAAAAATACATTGTTTCCCAAATGCTATACAAACGAACAAACTGCAATGTTGCATTTATCAGAGTTTAAAAGAAAAATACTCTTAAGTTACGTGAGATGGAGAAAGATGCATTGTTTTCTAAACGACCGTCTCGCTTTTATTCTCGTTACTCTACATTGAAAAAAATCTAATCATTATGAATGAACGAATTTGTAAAACAATTCCTTCGATTTTGAAACGAAAATTGTTGTAACTTTCCACGTTAATATAGCCATATATTGAGTTTCAGACGACAGGTCTATATAAACTCGCACAACGTCGAAATTCCTGAATCCATCGTGCTCACTTTCGACAATACGTCATATCGAATATTCCTGTCTCAGGATAACTTATCGTGTTTTACATGTAAAAAAACCGGACACAAAGCATCCCAAGGCAAACTTTCCCCCGAAGAAACTCCCCCAAGTAAAAATACCCCACCAAAAAATTCTAACGGTGAACAAGACACTGGAGGGAATGCCAACAGTACCATACTAAGTGAAGCTCCAAAAATCGACCAACAGTTCTTAATAACGAATTCATCTACCGGCGGCAACTCCAGCAAACGTACTGTGAATGAGATACTCACTCCAACCGAGGAAAATCCAACAGATAACCCATTCGTCACACGACACCCTATTGAAAAGCAAAAAAAATTCAAATCAATCAAGTCCAACCAAGATTTACTCCATCCGGCTAAACAAGCGATAGAAGAACTCAAACCTAGCCCAGAACTCTGAATTTTGACCAACTCGTTAACTTATTCGATAACATTCAAGGGTCTCATGATCCAGTGAGTATTGTGAGAGAATTTACCAACGACCTTCCAGCACTTGTTCATATGTTAAAATCTATATATCCACACCTGATTGAAGGAGCCATTGAAATGAGATGCACCAAATTGAAAAAGAAAGTACTAACTGAACTAGGTACTGAGACCCATGAAGAAGAAAGCGACTCTTCACAGGACTGTTTTTAACACCATCTTTTCATTCTATTTTTTAGTTTTTTTCAACAACATAGGCTTTAAAAAAAGAATCCAGTGGAATCTCAATGGATACTTCCGACACTTAGCCATGCTCCAGACTCTGCTATCAGAAAGCAGACCAGAAATATTATGTCAACAAGAAACACATCTCACCTCACAGCACACATGCAACTTGAGAGAATTCAACTCATTTCTTAAAGATAGAGACAACCAGATCCGAGCAAGCGGCGGGGTAGCAATTCTAGTTAAAAAGCACATCGAAGCTGAGGCTTTACCCTTAATCACAAACTTAGAAGCTATAGCTGTAAAAATATCAGGAGCAAATACAATCAATATATGTAACATATATCTTCCTCCAAATCAGCATACCGACGAAAATGACCTGATAGACTTATTAGAGCAAATTCCGAGACCACGGCTTCTTTCAGGAGACTTTAACTGTCATAATCCAATTTGGGGGTCTAATCACATCAGTCCCAGAGGTATACTGCTTGAGAACTTCATTCATAATCTTCAGCTCTGTGTACTCAATGACGGCAACGGCACCAGATTTAATGTAGCCACGGGAGAATCATCTGCTATTGATTTATCATTATGCGATGCAGGACTAACCCCATCCTTGACATGGGAAGCACTCTCATACACATATGGCAGCGATCATTACCCCCTGCAGATAACCAACCTGTTATCACAAGACCACAGCCAAAAAAGCAATTCAAAATGGAAAATAAAATCGCCGAATTGGGAACTCTTCAGAGAAGAAATTGACAAAAACATGAGAACATTTATACATCTCGATAATATCGATGACACCCTTGAGAACTTTATGAAAATAATAATCAAATGTGCAGAATTAGCCATCGGCAAAACTATATATACCAAAGGCCATAATCCGGTCCCATGGTGGAATCATGAATGTGATGTTGCCATTCGTGCAAGCACAATCGCATTGAATCAATACAAGAGACACAAAAATGATGAAACCCGTATGGAATTCAAAAAACTCAACGCTAAGGCAACTTTAATAATCAACAAGTCAAAGAAACATGCTTGGAGAGAATACGTATCTAGTATTAATAGTTCTACTCCCTTATCCATATTTTTTTAGAACAAAGTCGCATCCACCAACTGGTTATTAGCGACGGAACGTTTCATATGAAATTACATGTAACAATAAGAGTAGTAACAAAAAATTATACATTTACAGATTATAGAGTAAGCCTATGTCTTTCAGATAGTCCATCAGGTTGTTTGTTTTACAGGATGGTCCTAAAATTAATGACATGTCATTTGGGATTTTGTGTGTTAGACGATTCGGGCAAAATCTTGGACAGTCCACTAGGAAATGTTTCACACTCAGTTGCACATTGCAGTCTTCGCATATTGGCATGGCACTATGTTTTATCAAGTATTCATGTGTGAGTCTTGTGTGTCCTAGCCGAAGGCGGTTTATTATCCCTTGCGTGGATCTTTTGATTGAAATAGGTTCTATCGGATTAATGTTTGGTTTGATCGTACGTAATTTATTTTGGGATGTATGCCACTCACTTTGCCACTTATCGAGTAAACACTTTTGAAGTATGCTTTGACATCCGACGAGATACACTGTGTGTTTTTTCGGCATTATCGCTAGTCACTGCTTGACGCGCACTTTTGTCTGCTTCTTCATTTCCCGAGATACCAACGTGAGAGGAAATCCAGATGAAGTCTATAGTTTTTCCGCTTCTCATTGCTAGATCCAGTTGTGTTTTGATGGTTTGACCCAGAGGATGTTTCGTGAACACGCTCTGAATAGTTTGGATGGAGCTCAGGGAATCCGTCAGGATAACAAATTTTTGGTTGTCTGTGCTATCACTATTTACATATTTGAGTGCTTGGAGTATTGCATATAACTCTGCCGTATGTATATTGCTAAGAGGGGAGAGTTTGTTTTATATGTGACGATACTACTGCGCATCCCACTCCTCCGATTGATTTGGAAGCATCTGTGGTGGTCAGGATGTTGTTGAGCGCGTTTTTAATAACGTTAGGATTTGTGTGTGACTTATCATAAATTGTGAGACTTCTGTTGCAGGACGGAATCTTCACTGACCATGGAGGTGGGTGGTCGACGATATCGGGGTAAATGTCAGGGAAACTAATGTTTAGGTTTTCTATCATTATTCGAATTCTTTCATAGAATGGTCTATTGAAGAGAGGTTTGGTCCTGTAATGTGTCAGGTATCTGGTCGTAAATGTGTTTTCGTATGACGATTTCCTTTCATTAGCGGCTACTGTAGCGGCATGCGATAAGCTTAATATCTGTCTCCTGATTTGGAGGGAGGGTTCTACAGCTTCACTGTATAGGCTTTGTACAGGTGTTGTTCTATACGCGCCTAGTGCTAATCTGATTGCATTGTTGTGGATGATGTCTAGTGATTTCAGATTTGACTTACAAGCTGATGAGTATGCAATCGAGCCCAAATCGAGTTTGGATCTTGCCAGACTTCTATATAGGAGTAGAAGTGTTGACTGATCAGATCCCCAGTTCTTATTTGCTGATGTTTTCAGTAAGTTAAGTCTCTTATTACAGGAAAGTACCAGATTTGATAAGTGTTCCTTCCAGTTCAGTTTGTGATCGAAAATCATACCCAGAAATTTAATCGATGCTTTCAGTTCGATGATCTGCTGATATAGTTGAAGCCTTGGGATATGGTTTGTATCCGTTTTACTGAATATAACCGCGTGTGTTTTAGGCACAGAAAATTGAAATCCTGTGTTTCTAGACCACAAATCCAAAGATCCTAAGAATTCTTGTAACATCTGTTCCATTGAGTATAGGTTTTTTCCTTTGACGAAAACTACTAAGTCATCAGCATAGAGTCTCGCTTTTATAGGTTTCTTCAGACCATGTAAGATATCGTTGATCGCTACCATGAATAGGGTTGGACTGATCCTTGTGGTGTTCATTTACTTGAAGGTATTTTTTTGATAAGGTACCGTTTACTCTAACCTGGAATGATCTGTTGTTCAGGAAGTTTTTCATGAATGCTAGGCAGTTTCCTTTTATATTCAGTGACTCTAGTTTTTTTAGGATATTGTGTTTCCATGCAGTATTGAAAGCTCTCTTGAAATAGTGCATAGCAGTTTTGTTTAGTTGCTAGTGCTTGATGTACGTCGCTTTCTAGATCTATGATGTTGTCGATCGCAGAGCGGTGAGGCCGAAATCCATTCTGTTCAGAGATTATGAGATTTTCCTTTTCCAGTATCCACATGAGCCGTTTATTAATAATTTTTTCTAACATTTTTCCCACAGCACAAGTAAGTGAGATAGGCCTATACGATTCTGGATCACATCGAGTTTTGCCTGGTTTCAATATTGGCATGATAAAAGCTTCAATCCATTCTGTAGGAAATACTGAATTCATCCAGATGGTGTTGTATATTTGAAACAGATGAATTATTGCAGCTTCAGGTAGGTGTTTCAGGAATATAGGAGGGATGTCGTCTGGTCCTGCTGAAGTATCCTTCAGTTCATCTAGTATGTTATCGAGCTCTTGTCTGGTGATTGGCAGGTTCAGAGGATCATCGAACTCTCCGACTGTATCCACAGCTTCTTTATGGTGCAAAAAAGTTGGGTGAAAATTGGAATTACTAGAATGATTTTCATAGGTCTGTGCGAATGCTTCAGCTATTCCTTTCTTAGATTTGATCGTTTTACCTCTAATTTTTAGCCCAGTTATATTTTGGTGTGGGTTAATGCCTGAATTTTTTTTTACTTTTTTCCATACAGTGGATAGGGAGAATATTAATATAGATAGTATTTTCCAAGCATGTTTCTTTGACTTTAATAATCAACAAGTCAAAGAAACATGCTTGGAGAGAATACGTATCTAGTATTAATAGTTCTACACATTACAGGACCAAACCTCTCTTCAATAGACCATTCTATGAAAGAATTCGAATGATGATAGAAAACCTAAACATTAGTTTCCCTGATATTTACCCCGATATCGTCGACCACCCACCTCCATGGTCAGTGAAGATTCCGTCCTGCAACAGAAGTCTCACAATTTATGATAAGTCACACACAAATCCTAACGTTATTAAAAACGCGCTCAACAACATCCTGACCACCACTCACATAGCTTCAGAGAAGATTTTCACAGATGCTTCCAAATCAATCGGAGGAGTGGGATGCGCAGTAGTATCGTCACATATAAAAACAAACTCTCCCCTCTTAGCAATATACATACGGCAGAGTTATATGCAATACTCCAAGCACTCAAATATGTAAATAGTATAGCACAGACAACCAAAAATTTGTTATCCTGACGGATTCCTGAGCTCCATCCAAACTATTCAGAGCGTGTTCACGAAACATCCTCTGGGTCAAACCATCAAAACACAACTGGATCTAGCAATGAGAAGCGGAAAAACTATAGACTTCATCTGGATTTCCTCTCACGTTGGTATCTCGGGAAATGAAGAAGCAGACAAAAGTGCGCGTCAAGCAGTGACTAGCGATAATGCCGAAAAAAACACACAGTGTATCTCGTCGGATGTCAAAGCATACTTCAAAAAGTGTTTACTCGATAAGTGGCAAAGTGAGTGGCATACATCCCAAAATAAATTACGTACGATCAAACCAAACATTAATCCGATAGAACCTATTTCAATCAAAAGATCCACGCAAGTGATAATAAACCGCCTTCGGCTAGGACACACAAGACTCACACATGAATACTTGATAAAACATAGTGCCATGCCAATATGCGAAGACTGCAATGTGCAACTGAGTGTGAAACATTTCCTAGTGGACTGTCCAAGATTTTGCCCGAATCGTCTAACACACAAAATCCCAAATGACATGTCATTAATTTTAGGACCATCCTGTAAAACAAACAACCTGATGGACTATCTGAAAGACATAGGCTTACTCTATAATCTGTAAATGTATAATTTTTTGTTACTACTCTTATTGTTACATGTAATTTCATATGAAACGTTCCGTCGCTAATAACCAGTTGGTGGATGCGACTTTGTTCTAAAAAAAGGGAATGTGGCGAGAGACGAAATAGAAGGTCGGAAGAAGTCGGAAGTACTCGATAAATCCGAATGACCTACGTCACACTTTCTGATGGAACCAAACTAGCGCCTACGACACAGTTTATAGCTTAAGAAAGCTATAAACTGTGCCTGCGATACTGATATCGAGAACTTTCGGCACTGATTTCGAGCACTTTCGGCAAAGATGGACTTAAATAATATATTGATTCATGTATAGATTATCATTTAACAATTTGGTTGAACATTCCAGTTTTCAAAAAATTTGTTGCTTACAATGTTTTGTCAAAAACACATCGATATGATGAATATTTCTCTGCTGTTTTTTACACTCACACTATTTGTTTGTCTGTTTGTGGTTTTAATTTCAAATAATCGCTTTATTTTCGGGAGGTCCATTTCTGTGATATGTCCCGATTAAGTTATCGATCTCGTATTTACTATTGATTGAATATTCATATGATAAAATTCAAAGTTATTTTGAAATGGAATAGTTTTGATTGGATGCAAAATCGTGAGGTTTGTATCATCATTAGGTATATTTCTACAAAATTCCAACCATTCGTTGATACCGAGATACCGACAAAGTTTCTGGGATTATGCAATTCTGAATGATTTGTTGGGGGATAATGATTTCGCCTGATTCGGTGGTAACAGGAATTTCAATTTTTGTTACTGTATTTCTAGGCAGAAATTTTTCAAAAAAGATTGTTGGATTTTCATCGAAATATCGGAATGCATGCGTTGGAAGTTGAGAGCTTCAAATTCTAGTTTGGCACTCAATATTTCCATACCTAGAAGACCATCGAAAACATAATAGAATTTGTAGGCTTTAAATTTGAGGTTTTTGTACTCAATAAGTTCTTGGAAAGCTGGTATTGTTACGAAAATGTCGTGCTTTGAAGAAGCAAATGAAGTGGAGACCACTTTGTGATAAAAAAAAAATTTTGTTTTTTATTTATTGACAATCATTGGGTCCAAAAATGATTTGACAGCTCTTATATCAATCAATAATTTGCCGTTCGTCAAAAGTTTTATGGAATTCAATTACGTCCTCCGGGCTTATTTGGCTATGATTTTTTTTTCAGGAAATATTTAAATGTTCAGTATTATGAAATTTTTTGATTCGTCGATTGAGCTTGAGGCCTCGTATTTGCAGTCAACTGGTACTCATGGGAGTTGGTTTTGGTTGTGGAGAGTTTAGGTTTGGTTTCCAAACATTTTCGGGAGGCCCAACGACTTGATGGTTCGAGAAAAAATTCTGGGAATTATTAGATTGTGGTTTTATGTTCATGTTGGACATGATGTTCTTGGTTGAGATTGGTGGAGATTGGAGCAAAATTAGGGTTTTGATGTCCTTGCTCATAAAGATTTTGATCGAAATTTTGACCGAAGTTTGGTCTTTGTATTTGATATTGATTTGGTGGGGAGGACTATTCAAAGGAAGAACTGGGGTTTTGTTGCCTACCAGGATTTCTTCTGATTTGAGTTGGATTCAAATTTTGATTCGAGTTTTGGAGATACCTAATAACAATCCTTCAAGACCTTGTTGAATGAACATAGTTCCGTTTGAAAGTGCCTATATTTTGGTCTTCTTAGTGAATTGCCAAATAATTTGAAATTGTGTAGAATACTTTTATAGCTCTATCATGAAATTGATACGGGATTTCATTGGAACCCTGTCTCAGATTATTCAAATCTAAGGACGAACAGGTCTCATTTCTGTGGTGCGAAAAATAATCACATTTTAATAATTATTTGCATTTGCGTTTACATAGAAATGTGTGTGAATGCTATCAATACTTTCGGAAAAGAAATTCGATTCATTCACTTCACTGTTGAAATCAGGTATAGTTTCGGCGTGAACTTTAGTAAAATTTGGAATTGCCATATTGTTGATTCCAGAAATATTTTCAATTGATGGATTATCGGTTTCCAAAGTAATGTTATTGTGCGTATTTGTGAACTTATTTCTAACTCTAGGAATTGTTCACTATCACTTGGGCAGGGAAAATCACTAGAGGAGTCTGACATGAAACAAAAGATGACTTACAGCAAGAGTATCGTTTTCATCAAACTACAAGGATTCCAAATTTCTTGGTTGCGTCTGTGTCTTAATCCTTGATCTTCAGTAACTACATTATTCTTTGGTATCCACTTTTCGGCGATCGAACGAAGAGATACGTAGGAACTTTCTCGACTGTAACTCAACTATAAAAATAGAAAGTTATCTGCGATTCCTTGTAATAATCCTACCGACTGCGCCAAATTTTCAACTCGTTTCGAGTTTGTTTAAAAAAACATTCATTTTTCAAAACTACAAAGTACAAAAGAAAATGAATGTTAACAGTAAAAATATTATATCAATACTGAATGGATAAAATCCTGTTGAAAAGTGAATATACTGACTCAGTTCCTGGAAATGGTTGAATCTCGAAAAGATGCAAAGTGCTGAGTTGCAGAATTGGTGATGCAGCTTTGTTCTCACGGTTTTCTTAGGGATTGTGGAATATAACTTTCATCAAATTTTAATAAAATCAAAGAACGTTTAAAAGAAGTAGTATATTCACCAAATAATATATTTTTGGTAATTTCAATCTATCTATGATTTGCTTTATCGATCAAAATTTTCACAAACGTGACACACGTTATTTTTAGTAAGTATTGAATAGTAGGTTATGAAGGTGCCGTACTATTCAGAGAGAATAACGTTTCATTGCTTAGAATAATTAACGTTTCAAATTTTAAAATTTGAATAGTCACATCTTCGTCTATTGTAGGAAATCAATTACCTTTGAAAGACGTATTTTATTCATCGAAAATAATACCTTTCGTTATTTCTAACGTTGAAATGAAGAATAATTCGTTGTATTGATCAACTTTTTCACTATCATGATGAACATGTTATTGTAAGTAAATATTCAATAGTTGGTAATCATCGTGTCGTTGTATAGAGATATAATAATGTTTCATTCCTTAGACTCATCAATGTTTCATTCCAACGTTTACAAGAGATCGTGAATTAACATGGAGTTATGATATGAGGTATATAAATCGTTTGTGAACGAGTAACTCTCTACGTTCATTCAATAAAATCAGTGTACATTTAAAAAACTATATATTCACTTAATGTTATATTTTTGGTTATTTCAAATGTTGAAATGGTCTTTCATTTACTTTATCGATTAACGTTTTCGCTAACGTGATATACATGTTATTTTCTTTAAATATTCAATAGAATGTTATAAAGGTGGCGTTCCATTCAGAGAGAATTACGATTCATTGCTAAGAATTATCAACGTTTCATTTCAACGTTTATTGACATGAAATCATGATATGAGTTATATAAACGTTTGTGAACGAGTAATTATCTACGTTTATTCTACAAAATTCATGTACGTTCAAGCGACGTATTACATTCACCGAATGTAATACTTTTCGGTATTTTAAATGTTGAAATGAACAAAAATTTGCTGTATTAATAAACTTTTCCACTATCGTGATATACATGTTATTTTTAGTGAATATTCAATTGTTGGTTATTATGTGTCTCGGTATTGAGGGGAAATAATGATTTAATCCTCAGATTCGGCAACGTTTGAAAGAGCTTCTGTGAACGAGTAACTGGCAACGTTTATTCGATAAAATCAGTGTGCGTTTGGAAGACGTGTCACATTCGCCGAATGTAGTATTTTTGGTTATTCAAACGTAGAAATAATCTATAATTTGCTTTATAGATCAACGTTTTCACTGACGTGATAAACATGTTATTTTCAATAGTAGGGTTATGAAGGTGTCGTTCTATTCAGAGAAAATATAGTTTTATCGCTTAGAATTATTAACGTTTCATAGATGTCGTGGATTAACATAAAGTTATGTAAACCGTTTGGGAATGAGTCACTATCCACGTTCATTCTACATAGTAATATAATACGTTCGAGAGCGTTTTATATTAACCGCTCTTCCAAACGTTGGAATGAACAATAATTTGTTGTAATGATCAACATTTTAACTAATGTGATATACATGTTATTTTCAGTTAATATTCAATAGTACGTTATCAAGAATCATCAACGTTTCATTTCAACGTTCAATAGATGTCATGGATTAACATAAAGTCATGATACGAGTAACGGGATAAAATTTGTATTTTAAATAGGCAAATTGATTTATTAAATCAGATGAAATCCATAGCGCCATCAATATCCACACCAAAAACATTACTCATGAAGCAGGTGTTAAATTGTGACAAAAACACTGTAAACACTGTTTGCTATAAAAAAGTGCGGTGACAGAAAAAGCTAATTCCAGTTCGAGTAAACAACTACAAGGGAATTCCCTCGGAGATTTTCTGGTGTTGAATTGTGACAATAACACTGTAAACTCTGTCTGCAACAAAAAAAGTGCGGTGTCAGAAAAAGTGAATTCCAGTTCGAACAAACAATCACAAGGGAATTCCCTCGGAGATCCTCAGCAGCACAACGGAAATTCCTCCACTACTAAAAATGTATCTACAAAAATTCGTGAACTTGAAACTGAATATGAATGTCGTGAGATTATAAATCTTGGCCTAGTGAACGATGATAAAACAGAAACAGGTACGTATGTGTCTAATAATGAGTGGAAAACAGTGAGTCATTCCAAAAAACGATTTAAAAGACACCAAATCGTTGGAAATAATAGCGACCTTTCCATTAGAGGTGTTCCAAAAATAGCCACTTTACACGTATGCAGGGTCGACAAAGATACAGCAGCTGAAGATCTCAAAAAAATGTTAGAGCCACATTTCCCAGAAGTCTCGTGCGAAAATATCGTAGCCAGATTCCCGAATAAATATGTTTCATTCAAAGTTAAAATATTTCAGGACAACTTCAATGCCGCGATGAATCCTGGAATATGGCCCCAGGGAGCTTACATAAGCAGGTTTTTTTACCAGAATCAGAAGAAGAAGAAAGTAGTCTGAGACCTCTATCATCAAATGTCCGTATACCAAATAATGTGTTTTATAAATCAAGTAGGGTGAGTGTCTATCATATAAATGTCCGTTGTCTGGCGAATAAGCTAGATGAAATTCAAATTTTTTTAGATAAATATCAATATGATATTCTTTGCATATCTGAACATTGGCTATCGGCAGAATATCTTTCTACTGTTAACCTTCACGGTTACTACCTAGCTACTAAATTCAGCAGATCTGTGAGGCGTCACGGCGGAGTGGCCATCTTTATCAAAAAATATATTTCCTGTGAACCTATTATTTTGGAGCGGTTCTGTTCAGAATTAAATATAGAACTATGCGGGATTGAACTTCCAAATCTGAAAATTGTTTGTTTGTATAGATCTGGTAATGGTGACTTCGGTACATTTTTTGATTTATCTGAAGACGCCTTACAATATCTTAACGTTGAAAAATCCAAGGTAATACTAGCCGGTGATTTTAACCTGAACTTTGCTGTAGCCGAGTCTCCGAACTTATTCAGTTTGAAAACTTACTTCAGTCGTTTAATTTGCATACCAGTATTTTTGAATTTACCCTGGTGACTCCCACTTCTTCTACTCGAGTTGATAATATAGTAACTAATATAGACATGTCGTTTTATAGTTCTGGTGTCTCAGAGCCGTGCCTATCTGATCACAAGGTCTATTGCAATTGAGATCTCAACTGATAAATTCTGACTGGACTTTCATTGGAAATGATTATTTAACCCCTGATGTTAAAATGCAAGAAAGAACTTCAAGAACTCATAAATAGTCTAGTAGTAAGTACCTTCCACACAAAAAAAAGCATCAGTTTAACTGAAAAACAACCACTCCAGTGGATGAACGATACATTGAGAAAAATGCGTAATACTTTGAATGCCATAAAAACTGTGCATGATATTGACAGGGATATTTATTCCTTGAATGACTGAGTAGGGATTATCAAGCTCAAATAAAAATCAGCAAGACGGAAGCTTATAACAACTATTTGTTAAAATCTGACAACGTTATGAGGGACAGTTGGAACCTGATAAATCTTGAAGGAAACAGGAGACAAAGAAGCCACTAGAAACAAATATTTCAGAGGAACAATTCAATATGTATTTTGCTTTAATCGCTGAGAAGATTATAAGCTCACTACTTAACGTACCCCATGAACCTACTTTTTATCTGAAATCATTGAAATCCCCGATAAACTCGTTCGTGCTAAACCCTGTTACTCCAGGTGATATTTATGATGTTATTCTTTGCCTAAAAAATTCTAACGCTTGTGATACTTCAGAATTAAATAGCAAAATTATCAAATCCCTTGCGGATATTATCGCTGAACCTTTATCTCCCCTTATTAATGACTGTTTCTGTGCAGGAATTTTCCCTAATGCCCTGAAATTTTCTGTTGTTAAACCCGTATTGAAAAAAGGAAGCACTGATGATGTAAATAACTTTCGTCCAATATCTATTGTGCCAATAATTGGCAAGATCATTGAAATCATCGTCAAAAAATAACTCTATAACTTCATGGAAATGCACTCTCTGTTTTGTTCAGGTCAATATGGTTTTAGAAAAAAGATGTCCACAACAAAAGCTCTTCTCCAAGTAGTGTCGGACATTGTCGAAGGCCTTGAGGAAGGTAAACACTCACAACTTGAGTTATGTAATCTTTCCAAGGCTTTAGACTGTGTCTCACATGATATACTATTGAAAAAAATACACTGCTATGGAATCAGGGGCTTAGCTCTCAATTTTTTCAAATCTCACCTCAGTGAACGTTCTCAATGTGGCAGACTAAATGGTGTTCTATCGAATAGTAAGACAGTAAATCACGGTGTTCCCCAAGGCTCGGTTCTGGGCCCCCTTCTGTTTTTAATCTATATAAATGATTTATATTTCTCCATTCTTCCAACGAGAAGCGTTTTTTTTTGCAGATGATACAACATTCATTCGTCAGAGTAATAATGTTGGCAATCTGTCCACGTTATCTAATGATATAACGGATCTAGCCAAAACCTGGTTTACTAGTAATAAACTAAAACTCAATTTGGAAAAGAATCAATCCATTCTTATATCGTCCAAATCAAATCTCACTCGAGGTAGCTGTGTGAAATTACTTGGCATGCAACTTGACGATAGACTCAACTGGGGCCCTCATATCGCAGCATTAGCGAAGAAACTGTCTAGTATTACCTTTCTGATTCGACGTTTGAAAAATATCGTCTGTATTAACGTACTCAAATCATGTTATTTTGGTTTGTTCCTAGTCATCTGTCCTATGGTATTCTTCTATGGGGTGAATCGTGCCACTCTCTTAAGGCATTCATTCTTCAAAAGAGAGTGATCAGAGTAATGGCGGAGCTCACTATCGTGAACATTGTCGCCCCTCTTCATCAGTTATCAAATAATGCCACTTCCTACTCTATTTATTTACTCATGTTTACTTGAAATTCATGAAACTAAACATAAATACTCGACTCAATCCGATGTCCATGGCTACACCACTCGCCATGCTGATCTAATTTCTACTCCTCGGTTCAGGCTTCGAATGTCACAAAATAACTCTCTGAACCTTCATTTGTACACAGATTACCTTCTAGGATAGGGAGTCTAGGTTTCTTTCAATCTCAAGGTGCAAATCAAGACTTTTCTATTGAAACATTGTCTCTATAGTGTCAATGAGTATCTTGATTCAAATAAAAATGAATTTGAATGATACGATGGACACCCTCACTGAATTTCTATCCAGATAATGTAATTATGTTTTTCTTATCACAGTATAATTATATTATATATTATATTATTATAATATTACTATCATATATATATATATATATAATATATATATATATATATATATATATATATATATATATATATATATATATATATATATATCCCTTCTGTTCTGTTCTGACGTTCTACTATTACTTATGTATATTGTAGAGAAATGAATACTTCTACTTCATACAACGTTTGTAAATGAGTCACTCACCACTTTCGTGATAAAATCAGTGTATGTTTGAAAGTAGTATCATATTCACCTAATGTTATATCTTGGTTCAAATGATCTATGACATTATCGATCAACGTTCTCTCTGACGCGTTATTTTTAGTGAACATTCAATAGTAGGTTATAAAGGTGCCGTTCTGTTCAAAGAGAATAACGTTTCATTGCTAAGAATCATCAACGTTTCATTTCAACGTTTGATAGATGTCGTGGATTAACATAAAGTTATGATATGTGTTACATAAAACTTTTGTGAATGAGTCACTATCTACGAAATCAATGTACTTTTAAAAGACGTATTATATTCAATTTATATTATACCTTTCGTTATTTCGAATGTTTAAATGAACAATAATCAGTTGTTTTCTCCATAAATCAGTGTACGTTCAAAAGACGTATCATATTCACTGAATGTAATTTTGTATGGTTATTTCAAATGTTGAAATGATCTGAGATTTGCATTATGGATCAACGTTTTCACCAACGTGATGTAGAGTTGGTTCAGAATCTCGTTCCATGTAGCCTTGAATGCGCAGATGACCAAGACATATTGGATGACAAATCTACTAGTCTTTTGCAAGATTCTACCATGAAAGTATTTGCTGCTAAGCTAGCCTGCCCACCTTCCGGTATAAGGCCATTTTAAATCTACCGTCTATCCAGCTATTCCACTGCAAAGGGAACCCATCCCGTCTCCGCCCTCCCAAAAGTTAGCGAGGAAAGAAGGCCCTCTTTATTTATTAGTTATTGATTTACAACTCAGATTAATTTGACATTTGATATATTTCCATTTTCCTCTTTTCCCCCCTTTTCCCTTTTCTTTTTTCTTTCTTTTCCCCCTTCTCCTTTTCCCTTCCCTTTCCTTTCTCATTTTTCCTTTTCTTCTGCACTTCCTCCTTCCTCCTCTTTCCTTCCTTTTCTTTTCTTTCCTGTTTCTCGTCTTCCAGTATCATCTCGTTTCCTCATTGATTTATATTATTGATAATTTTTTTTATGGTTTCTCTGTCTAGGTTTCGGGGCGGGTAGTTTTTGTTTTCCTGTCTTAAGGTTTCTATTAGGTTATTCCTCGCTCTGCCTCTTGGTTCCAGGTTTCAGTTCATCATTATGTGTTGTTGGTCTTCCCTTCCGTGCTCGCATCTGCAGCTTCCGTCTGTCTGTCTCAGTTTGAACCTTTGGTAGTAGCTCTGCATATGTCCATGGCCTGTCAGTATCTGTGTGGTTTTCCAGCTTACGTCTATTAATTCTCTCCCAATCGTTTGGATAATTGCGTGAGTTACCCTCCCTTTATCAGAGTTGTCCCAATTCTCTTGCCATACTGACATCAGCTTCTTCTCTTTCTCTGTTTTTAATTCGTTTTTTGTGGTTGGTACTGTCTCGATCCTTTCGTCGTTGTAATGTTTTCTTGTTTCTCTGTCTGCCTTTCTAAGTCCTTCCTTGTCTCCCATATTTGATTTAGTAATTATTATTGTCTGTCCTCGTTGTTCTCTTAGTTCCATTTTTTTTCCTAATAGCTTGTATGATTCTTCCCTTCTTATTGTATGAGTAAATGTTTGTTATTGCTCTCGGTGAGTCTGTTATTATTTGAATAGTATTATTAGGTTCTTTTTTTGTGCCCCATATGATACCTTTCAGAATGGCGTATGCTTCTGCACTATGGACGTCATTTCCGTCGTTTATCCTTCCCCCTTTTTCGATCCATGTCCCTCCTTCATCTCTATGCGTGAGTCCATACGTCCTTCTGTTTTCTTCAAGGCTTCCGTCAGTGTATATCTGTAGGTGTGTGTCATTTGGTGCTATTTCCCGCTCGAACTCTGTAGATGGATGGAATTGGTTTTTTGCTTGAAGTTTCAATTGTTTGTATTTCTCTTCGTTGTTTTGTTTATGTTCGTATTCTATTCTGGCATCTACTTCCAATGGCGTCGTTCCTACCAATACGTGAAGCGTCTCTGTTGGCGTGGTTCTAAATGCCTTTGTGATTGCCAAGAGAAATGGTCTTTCCATGGCTCTCAGGTGCCTCTTTATTCTTGCGTCATTTGCTTTCTCTCCCCAGATTTCTGCACTGTATAAAATCAAAGGTTTGATCGCTTTCTCGTATATGAACTTAAGTGTGTCTTTGTCAGTGCCCCATTCTCTCCCAGCAATCACAAAAAGCTTATTAGAAATTTCTTGGGTTTTGGAGTGTTTTCATATGTTCTACCCATATCAATTTCCTGTCTAGTGTTACGCCTAGGTATTTTATATTGTTTTGTATGGCTACATTGGAATTTTCCGTTCTTAATACTGGGGGCCTTATTTCCGTAGTAGCTGTTACGAACATTGCCTCTGTTTTTCCCGTGTTGTAAGTTAATTTATTCCTTGCCGCCCATACTTTACAGGCGTTCCATATCACTTGCCATTTATATTCTATTCGTTTTGCCGACTTTCCTGTTATAATCAACGCTTGATCATCCGCAAAAGCTTGGATATGGTCTGATGGTTCAATATTTTTTTAAACCTTCCACAGCAGTAACCATAGCATGGGTCCCAGACTCGAGCCTTGTGGGCATCCCCTTTCTAGGTTTATTGTTTCCTCTTTGTTCGTTATTCTCTGTCATCCAGGAAGTTTTCATAATTTTCACTTGGTATGGATTTGTTTTTTCTTGGCTATCCTCATGATTCCTGGGGCCCATGCTGCGTTAAATGCGTTTGATATGTCTAATGTTACGATTAGCGAGTGTTTTTTATCTTTTTTATTCTGTTTTATTTTGTTGACTATATTCTTTATTGCCTCGATAGTTCCCCTTCCTTGCCTGAAGCCATATTGCTCTTTGTCTAGCCCTTCGTTTGTTCCAAGGGTATGTGTTAGCCTTTTGGTAGTCAGTTTGTCCAAAACTTTACCCAACGTTGGGAGCAATGATATTGGCCGTTGCCCTTTACTTTTTGGTATCCAGACAAGGTCGGCCAGTTTCCATATTGTCGGGAATTTTCCTGCTGTTAGGCATTTGTTATAAATCTCTAGTAATATTTCCCCTTCGATTTCTACAATATGTTTAACTGCCTCGTTTGGGATCCCATCGCTTGCTGACGCTTTGTTCTTTTTCAAGTCGTTAGTTGTTTTCTTCAACTCTTCTATCGTGAATAGTTTATCGTTATTTGTTTCTGTTATTTCTGTATATTATTTTCTCTAATTTGTTTATGTATCTCAGTCTCTTCATTCCTTCCTTCTTTTGGGAAATATTGTTGTATTAGGGTTTTTATCGTGTCGTCTTCGTCTGTCGTCCAAGTGCCGCCTTCTTTTTGGATTGTTTTCATTTTTGTATTATTTCTTTTCTTTCTTTTTATTATGTTATTCTACCAGTGAATTTCACACCACTCACCTCACTGCTAGTGATTGAGAGATCAATGTTTTCAGGATGTGCCGATTTTTTGATTTATTTTGCCGCTTTTGCCACGTCTTCGCGCATGTCACATGCTATGGGGTTTTATTATTTTGAGTAAATATTCAATAGTGGGTTTTAAAGGTGTCGTTCTACTCAGAAAGAATAACGTTTCATAGTTCAGAATCATATACTTTACATTTCAACGTTTAATAGATGTCGGGGATTAATATAAAGTTATTATATGAGTTATATAAAACGTGTGTGATTGAGTTACTAGCTACGTTTATCCTTAAAAATGGATGTACCTTCAAGAAACGTATTATATTCACTGGATGTTAGGCCTTTCGTTATTTAAAAGTTGAAATGAACAATAATTTATTGTATTGATCAGCTTTTCCACTATCGTGATATACATGTTATTTTTAGTACATATTCAAAGTCTCGTTGTCATGGTGTCGCTTTATTAAGAGAGATAACGTTTCATTCCTTAGACTCATCGATGTTCCATTTCAACGTTTAAAAGAGGTCGTGGATCAACATGGAGTTATGATATGAAGTATAAAAATCATTTATGAACGAGTAACTGTCTACGTTTATTCAATTAAATCACCGAATGTTATATTTTTGGCTATTTCAAACGTTGAAATTATCTACAGTTTGCTTTTTTGATCAACATTTTCACTAACGTGATGTACATGTTATATTTAGTAAATATTCAATAGTAGGTTATAGAGGGGTCGTTCTATCCCAAGGAAATAACGTTTCATTGCTTAGAATCTTCAACGTTTAATTTCAACGTTCAATAGATGTCGTGGATTAACATGAAGTTATTATATTTTTGGGTCTAAAAATTTTTTGCGTATATACTTCGTTATTCCAAACGTTGAAATGAACAATAATTTGTTGTATTGATCAACTTTTTCATTATCGTGATATACAAGTTTATTTTTAGTAAATATTCAATAGTTGGTTATCATGGTGTCATTTCATTAAGATTAATGATTTTTTTTTGGTTAAGGTTATAATATGATATATAAAACGTTTGTGATTGAGTAATTGTCTACGTTTATTCAACAAAATGCGTGTACTTTCAAAAGAGTTTCATTTGCAACGCTTGTTGATATTTCGTTAACTTATAACGTTTCAATAAACTATAATTCAATGTTTCAATATACTATTTAAATAACGTGATATCGTTATTTTATAAATATTCGATAGTAAGTTATCAAAGTGTTATTTTGTTGAAAATAAACGTGTTATTGCTTCTAATCATCAACGTCTCCTGCCAACGTTGAAAATATGTTGTGCATTGACATACATTTATAATAGGTGGGGATAAAACGTTTTAGTAACGTGTTCAATAATTGGTTGTTCTTAACTTAATTTCGACGTTAAGATTTTCAACCAGTAACGTTGTTTCCACCGATTCAACCGTTATTCAACGTTTTTTAAATGGGTGTGTCTTTACTGGTTAACTGCTGTAAAATCAGTTTTGGAATAATAACACTTGCACTCAGTATTCCCAACGGATAAAAAATGTGTGCAATATGCGATAAGATAGTCCGCTTTGTTATGAAATTTTCCTTTGTGTACATTAAAACATCATTTTCGCTCGATCAACAGAGACCTAGAGTCTTGGCGTGTGATTTTTTTCCGAATTGCAATAACTTTGGAGGATTATATTTACGACACATTTACTTCCTGGCTATTTGAATTCCATTTTCTGAACTTGAATCCCCCTGATTTTGAAATAGTTGATATATCCTTACAGATTTTAAGCGCTTCATCTACTGAGTCCGTCCCTGACACGAGATTATCAAAGTAAAAGCTTCGTGCGATTACATCGGACGCTATTGGATTAGAATGAGCGCATTCATTGGCTAATTCTTCCAAACATCTCATAGCGAGAACAGGACTTGAAGCTTAACCAAATGTAACCGTATTAAGATTATAAGTTTGTACCTTATCCGAAGTATTAGATTCCCACAATATTCTCTGTGAGTTGCTTTGGTGCTCGGTTACCCAAATGTGTCTGTACATCTGTGTAATGTCAGCACAAAAAACGATATTGTTAACCCGGAATCTAAGTAATATTGCTACCAAATCCTCTTGGAGAGGAGGGCCTACATATTCATTGAATGTTACACCTGTGTCTGTTGGCGCGTACCCATCGAAAATCACCCTGACTCTTATAGTAGAGCTATTTTCATGAATTACCGCGTGGTGGGGAAGATGATGAGCTTCCTGGTCATCATCGGTTGCAATGAGGGACATGTGCTTAGATTTTTTATAGTTTTCCATGACTCCACAATAAGCGCGATCTATTGAGGAATTTTAAGTTGAATAGAGTCTCTTTAAAGCATTCTCTTTGGATTTTCCAAGTAATGATGTAGATTGTTTGAAAGGAATTGTTACTGTAAATTTTCCATTAAAATCTCGATAAAAGATTTCTAAAAGGATCCTTTGGCATTCTTTGTCTTCGCCCGACCATATTGGAGAATCTGTGAAAGATTCTACAATCTCCAAAAACTCTGCTAATTGAGTTTGCACTTCACACTTAGTTGTTTGGTTGTTTTGTACAAAATGGCAGATCGTACTGCCTTGTGAAGGTGAAGATTTACTGATCCGGAAATTAACCACACTAATCTAGTTTTTGGCATTAAAGGTGATTGAGGACCTGAACGGATTTCCCGACGCACAATAACTGATGAAATAGATTTGCCCCAAGAAGCATATCAAGGCTACCAGGTTGAAAATGAGTAGGATCCGCTAGAGTAAGATTTGCAGGTATTTCAAGGTTATTCACGTCGACTTTTTCCAATGGAATATTGTCACTAATATGAGGTATTACAAAACAAAAGATTTCCATGTTAAATGGACCGTTTCTAGATTTGATATGGATATTACATCGCCTTTTTATTTTTGAACTAGTTTGTCCAACTAAAACTGATATATTTACTACAAACGTTCTCTGTCCTAAACGTGATGATGAAGGAGAAGTAATAAAGTTTGACTGAGATGCACTATCTAACAAAACCCTGCATTTCTGGAATCCTCCGGTACACTCTACGAGTACTAGAGCTGTGGACAACAACACTTCAGTGTTGTATTGACAACTGAAAGTATGGGTTTGAGGATTATCATTTGAAGTGTGCCTAGAAATTTGAGAAGCATTTTGATTGGTATTTGGATTATCTGGGTTTGTTTGAATGTCTGTTTGCCGATTATTTTTTGATTTTGTTTATAATTTACATGTGAGATCGTGTGATGACGTAAGTTGCATTTTCGACAAGTTCCGTTAGTACAATCTTGACTTATGTGATTCGGTTTCAAGCAAGTCATACACAAGCGAGAGGTTTTAATAATGTTACTTCGCTCATTTAATGATTTTCCCTGATATTTGGGACAATAAGCAATTCTGGAATTCCTTTGGTTTTCATTTAACCGCCATAGCGGACGCACTCATTTCCAGTGTTTCTAGAAAGTCTGATCTTCCTCTCAAAAAAGTATAGGAATTTTCTAAAGTTGGCAATTCATTCTGGGTTTTTTCTTCCTCCCATTCCCGTAATATTATTTTATCTAATTTGCATGATAAAGTATACAAAAGTAACGTATTTCACCTTTCAGTCGGCTGACTGAGTTTTCTAATGATCATAAGTGTCTTTTGAACGTATCCACCATTTTTCTCAGTTCATCTGACGTTTCACGGGTAACCGGCTGAATTTCATATATAGCTCGAATGTGATTTTGAACGAACAGTTCTAAGTTATTATATCTTTGTTTCAAAAGGTCCCATGCTACATTATGATTTTTCTGAGAAAACTCCAATGAATGAATCACTTGTTTGGCGCTATCTTCAAGTGAGGCGTGCAAATAATGAAATTTTTGTATATCCCCAATGCTTTTGTTGAGGTGAATTAAAAATTCAAATGTGTCCCTGAACTGCAACCATGTATCATAATTCCCCAAGAAGGGAAATTTATTTGTGGCAACTTCACTCCGGACAAACCAGACGCCCCTGGATTATTTACCTTATCAAAATCATTGAGTCCTACCTGTCGGGGAGGACATTTAGGGTTAACGTGAATGGAACCAGTTTGCAGGAACATACAATTGGAGCGGGTGTCCCGCAGGGGTCCTCGCTGTCACCAATCTTGTATTCCCTGTATACACATGACTTTCCGACCTTCGTTCGGACGAGTACGGCTATGTTCGCTGATGAGACCGCGATCTACGCCCACTCATTCCAGAGCAAAGTGGCTGCAATGCTGCTCCAGATTCATCTGGATCGGTTGGTCATACCATATATGGGGGATAACAAGATAAAGTTGAGTCCCAATAAAACGGAGGTCGTTAACTTCACGAGGAAACGAACGAATGTGAAGATCCTCTGCGAGATATCTGGGGGTGGAATAGGACAGGCGTTTTTACCTGCACAACCGCATAGCGCTTGCGCTACAGAGGGGGGCGACCGCAATTAAACGCACGTACCCCCTCATCGCACCTAATTCGAAACTTTCAACAGATAACAAAGTAAGGATCTACAAGCAGATCATAAGACCTGCTATGACATACGCTTGCCCAATTTTCTGCAGCCTACCAAAAACTCAACTATAAAGGTTGTAAAGACTGCAGAATAAAGCACTCCGTATAGTTACTAACAGTAACAGGTACATCCGATTCGCAATTTGGGAGGCCAAGCGATAGGACGTACCTCAATTATCAGCTCCCATAATCATATAGTAATTATTTTATAATATTACAAGTTCAGATCCTCAATTTTGAGTAAAATAATTCATTCTTATTTCTTGAATAGGGCTGAAAATATAAGTAGGCCCTAATTATATAACCATTTTCGAGTGCATTGCACATAAAAAGTGTCAGTGAAAGTGCAGTGGCCAGAGCGTTGGGGGTAGATACAGTTGTATGGGTGAGTTCTAGTCCAACTTCGAACTTGCGAGCCCAGACACTGAACCCCTGGTCGGCTGGCTCTCGACTAGTTAAAAATTTTGGCGACGCCCATTTGGGCGTGGTAAGCCAATAGGAATCACCTAGCCAAACAAAACTGAGAGTGAAGCTCATTTGGAGAAATCACTCGAAACAGACACATCGTAATCCACCGTTTTGACCAAAACGAAGCAACTCTCGTGGAAAATCTCAATTCGAAAAAGTTTCGAATGAATAGAGATGGATGAGGAACTAGAGAAAAAGGTCCCACCAGAAAGGGGTAAACCCGATGAACACGAAACATGAAGGTCAAGGAGGGTTGTCCCCACCCACAGGAAGCATATACAGCCAAGAAAGCGAGTCCGAGCCTGAACCTAAGGGCACGGTACTCGAAGAATCAGCAGTAAACGACACAAAAAGTCAAACATCAGATGATGGATCGTATGTGATGGATAGCAGAGACAATGAGTTCATTGTCCCGAAAATACAGGAAAAGGAAAAAGAATGAAGAGAAGCTGTAGAATAGTTACTGCAGAACAGGTAGAAATAAATCAAGAAAAGAAAAGGAAGCGAAAAATGAGCCCTGAAGAAAAATACAATAGAACAGTAAATCGGGAGGAGAGAATGAAAACAGAGAAAAAGGGCGAAGAAGCATGCACCTGTGGGGGAACAACAAGGAAACACAAATTTTTAATATGTCTGACAAATCATGCAGTAAAAACAATGTGTCTAGGAACCAAAGCACTCACAGAACAGGAATGTGGGTCTGAAACACTCACGGAAAAAGAATTGAAAGCCATAGCAAACTTGCAAACTTCATGAGTGGCTACGAAAAAAATCAAAACCAAGAGAGCAATGGTAATAATAAAGAATCCGAAAACGACATGGAAACAAACCAAATGCAAAGTGAGGGAAAAACAGGAAGTACACCCCCTGAGTTCAGGGGAGCGTATGTTGAGGGAAAAACATTTATGAAACCAAAAACAGAAATACCAAGGTTAGCAACACCTGCGAAAAACAAACAAGTAGCAGTGAGAGGCAATATACCCAAGAAAAGAGCTCAGATGCAGAAGCTGGACGGAGGGGAATAGATATTGTAAGAACAGAAAACCGAAGGAAGATAAAAGCAAAACCTCAGAAGTGGAACTTCAAGAGCAACTAGGAAATGGACAGAAAAAGGCAAGTAAAATATTCAACAAAGCCTAGACAAGAACAAAGTTGAATTTATTCCATATAGAGTATACGAATCCCAACATGAAGCATTGAATAAATATTGGATAGAAACCTTAACAAAAAAACATGAAAATGAAATACAGCTCTTGACAGCTTAAGTTCATGCGTTAGCTGGAATTGAAGAAAAGGACATTCTACCGAAACCCCAAGATGGGGAAAAGGAGAATAAACAAGAGCAGAAAAAGCCAAAAGCCAAACCAAACCGGAAAAACAAACGCAGGAAGGCTGTTAAATAAAAGACCAAGCCAAAACAACATAGAACTAAGTAATCAGTTTGAGCTGCTAGCAAATCAAGGAAATAGCGCAGTCGAAACGGACATGGAAGTCCCCTGAACAGGGGAATGGACGCAGAAAAAAAAAAGAAAAAAAGAAAGCGAAAAAGGAAAGGAAGGAAGAGCAAAAAGCAGCTGCCCGAAATAAAAGAGAGAATCCAGGACCATCCAGGGAGCAAGTCCAAGTACCGGAAACAAATCTGGAAATCAGAATAGAGGCAGGAGAATCCGAGGCACAAAAAAAAACGGAAAAAAGGGGAAGCAAGGAAAAAACCATGCCTCCCATAATAGTGGAAGGGAAGCTTGATCTTGGACCAAACTCTCGGAAATATCTGAAAAAAAGAGTTGGAAAAAGAATACACAGCAAAATTTGGAAGGAATAATACAACATTAAGAACTTTCTCGGAGAAAGACTACAACAGGTTCAGATAAATTCTAAGAGGAATGGAAGTAGAGTTCCATTCGTACACCACACCAGAGGAAAAAGTCCACTCGTTCATAGTAAGGGGACTAGAAAATGAATCAGACGAAGAAAGAGATCAAAGATGACCTAATAGACCAGGGGTGGAAGTTAAAGGGAATAGCAAAATTGAGAAACACGGAAAGGAAAATTTTCATGGTACACAAGCCCGAAAGTCAAGCTAAATTTCCTGAACCATATTAAACGTACTAGTAGTCACAGGGAAGTGATGAAATTTGATAAGAAAGATCAGTCAATGTTATAGATGCCAGAGATGGGGGCATGCTACAAGCAAGTGTGAAAGACATCCAGGTGTTTGAAATGTGCAGGCTACACCAGGAGTGCAAGAAAAACACAAGTGGATCTTCCCAAATGCTGTAACTGTCTAGAAGAGCACCCAGCCAATGCAAGAATATGTCAAGTATACCAGAGAAATCTTGAATTTATGAAAATAAACAAGAAAAACGAGAAGAAGAAAAATATCTAGTACCGAAAGCGAATACAACCGCTTTGCGTGCAATGGCACGTCCACTTAGTGTTTACGACTATAAAACCATAAATAATTATATCCAAACTAGAGATGGAGTGACTCTATATAATATAAAACATACGGTTTTAAGTGAAGAGGTCTTTGGTTCCGGAAACTCAAGGAGTAAAAGCAAGACAAATATATAAGTGAGGTTCTGGAGCAGCAGGAAGCGTTCTATGATAGCGTAGAAGTTGGAGGAGATTGTCCAACATTTTGAATATACTTTAAAATTGAAGGTGATTGTGAATCAAGTGAGCTAATACCTGAACAACAACAGTTTTGAATCTACAGTAACCGCGAAAAGAAAATGTCACGTCTGGTAGTGATAATCGACAATACTATCATTTATAAAAAAAGGCAGAATAAATATACTATGGACAATTTAGAAGCTACTTTAGAATTTAAAACTTAGGTATGGATTTCGGATGTAGCAATTTAAAGAAAATAATATTGAATTACTAAAAGAAGTTAAGAAACAGCAGTTTCCTGCGTTTTGTTTGTCACACGGATTTTGATGAGAGATTACAAATGCAGCGAAAAATGTAAAGGATTTGCAAATAGAAGGCCCGAACTTTAGAGGACGTAGCCCAGAGGAAGAGGAATTACAACGACAATCGTTTGTCCATAGAAAACAGATGTCGGCAATTACAGAAAGATACGTTAACACCCCAGCGCAGTATAGACGTAGATTTTGGAGAAACTGCCCAATTCCAGGATGTAGATGGAGGAATACTCCAGTTGATCAATTTTACAAAATCCTGATGATATTATGCCACCCATTTATACAAATGTTGAATTAGTAGCGGACATTGAAAATGACTCGAGCTAAATTAAATTTCTTAAATCGTAGGCTCCCTAAATACTATTCCAAAGTAATATCCTATGAACCAGAAGGAGTAAGTCCATGCTGGTGTGCAATGCACAGGAGTCATTAAAAGGTATTGGATAGAGAACAAGATAATATAGAAGATTATAAATGTTGAATTAGTAGCGGACATTGAAATGACTCGAGCTAAATTAAATTTCTTAAATCGTAAAGGCTCCTAAATACTATTCCAAAGTAATATCCTATGAACCAGAAGGGAGTAAGTCCATGCTGGTGTGCAATGCACCAGGAGTCATTAAAGGTATTGGATAGAGAACAAGATAATATAGAAGATTATCACGCTGCAGTTAGATTATCAGGGGACATAGATAATTATTACAACCTAGAGCGTTTAACCTCTGGCGAGCAAATTGAAGGTTGTATTCATCCGATGAACAATTGATATCCGCAATAAAACCATTAGTTCTAGTGCCTGACCAGATTTCGTCTCTACGAGATAATTACAAACGCCATTCAGACCTGCAGACCACCGAAATTGAATGCCTGGTCTCAAGGACCTGCCCAAATGGGGCAAAGAAGTAACATCGGCCGGTGCAAGGAGAGGGGCCCGATGGGAACCAATCGACCCCACATCATGAAAGACCACAAGAGACGCGAAGAGGGCACGACGAAAATACGTTGCTGCCCCACCAAGTCAATGGAAGGAGCGAGGAAGAGAGTACGCCGAAGGCTCGGCGCTACTCCATTCAGGTAATGACGGTCAGGAGTCGAAAAGAAGGTACGTCGAAATTTCGACGCCACCTTCCCTAGACGAAGTAGCCAACCATCAGTAAAGGAGGATACAAGCAACGCAGGTTCGCCCTATTCCCTTCCCCTACATCCCTAGCAAATACGACGGGTAATATTTTTTGAGCTAACGCAAAAAATTGGCAGATTAGTGGACCTAACGCAGGTAAAACAACTCTCAAAGAATTGTATGAGATTGCTTCTGAGAACGCCAGAAGAAAATAGAAAAAGTTTCACCACTCAATACTTCCTTTTCAATGGAGGAAGATAGAAGTTTAAAGGTGCATGTTCCTCAGCAACTTCATTCATACACATTTAGTCGATGTAGTGCTTCCATCCGAGACAAAACTCGACAGGATCATAATTTAAAATTCAAGGCATACACCACCATTAGGGCCGACAGGTTTGGAGGCGCGAGGACCGCGGGGGGAGTAGCAATTTTTAATCGAAAACGGATTCCATTCACAGAAATCCAGAAACAAACTCTATAATAAAGCATATAGGTATTAAATTCACAGACGGAACATGTCTGTTCTCAGTTTACGCCCACCTGAGATTAGATTCTCAACAAGGGTTAGTGTAGCCACAAAGATTATTCTGGCCGGCGACCTCAATGCAAGGCATGCTGAGTGGAATGGCGGACCAACAAAAACAAGCGCAAACGGAGCAACCTTGCTGAAATACTCCCTTGATAATGAAGTGATAATAGAGCGAAGTAGAGACTCTACCCACTTTCCTTTTAACGGAATGTCGCCGACAATTATTGACCTGGTTGTCCAGAAAAATATAGTAGATATAGAGTGAGTTAACTACAGTTGATGAACTCACATCGGACCTCGTCCCTGTAATATTCATATAAATAAGAAAAAACACAAAAAATATAGAGCATAAGATGATTATCATAGCTGTAATTGGAAGAATTCAGAAATATCATAAATAGAGAAACGATAATCAAATCAAATATTAGTAAACAAGAAATGGAACCAGAAACCAAAAATTCATTCTAATCTTACAAAAGCCAGGGACAAAACAACCAGGAAGATAATTGTGAGGGAGACAAGTTTGCGGTTCCGCAAAACATCAAAGATCTTATCAAACTCAAGAACAAAGGTCGAAAAGAGATGACAAACAAAAAACCCAGAGCATAAAGAACATTTTATGCGACTGGGTAAAGGAGTTGAAGAACTCATGAATGCAAACACGAATGAGATATGGAACCGTAAGCTTGAAAGCCTCAACGTCATGGACCTTCTGTGGATATGGCCAAAAAAAATTCAGAGGAAAAGAGAACCCATACCAGCCATAGTGACCGGTCCGGGGCGGTCGGTGGCAGAGCTGCAGGAGAAAGCCGATGTGTTCAGGGGGTATTTTAGTGAGGTGCACGTCACGGAGCCAGACAGTACAGTTGAGAGCAGAAGAATCACAAACATAGCCTTGAATATCAAGGAAACACCTGCGGTAAGATTGATACCCTCAGAGCTCCAGAAAGTTTTAACAAGCTATGAGGAAGTTCTGGGGTAATCAATAAATTGCCACGTAACAAAGCTCCTGGACTGACGGGCTTGACGCAATTCTGCTCAAAATGTTCCAAAGAAGTCGCTGGTTCAGCTGCTTTTATATCATAAACGCAGTCTTGAAGTGGCAGCACTATCCGGACTGCCTGAAAAAAAGCTGAAGTTATCCCCCTACAAAACCGAGGGAAAAATAAAAAATAAGCTACAGGCCCATCTCGCTTCTAAGCGTGGTGGCCAAGGTGGTGGACAAAATCCTTCTGAAACGTATTGTCGATTTCGAAGAAGAGCTAAAAATCATCCCGCCTGAGCAGTTCGGGTTTAGGAGGGGTCACTCTACGACCTCTCAAATAGAGCGAGTTGTTCACGGGGTGAAAGAAGACTTCAGCAGAGATCTCAATATGGTTATGGTCCTGTTGGACATGCAGAAAGCCTTTGACACTGTCTGGACAGAAGGGCTAATCACGAAAATGGCAGAGGCACGCATGCCTTTCTAGCTCCTGAAACTCATTGAATCCTAAGAGGGGACTTTTAGGGTAGAAGTAAACGGAAATAGTTCGCCAGAACACGCGGTCGGAGCGGGGATTCCGCAGGGGTCTTCGCTATCACCAATCTTATATTTGCTGTATACACATGATTTTCCGACCTTCGCTCGGACGAATACGGCTATGTTCGCGGATGATACCGCGATCTACGCCCATTCGTTCTACAGCGAAGTGGCTGCCAAACAGCTCCAGATTCATCTGGATCGGTTGATTATACCCTATATAGGGAATAATAAGATAAAGCTAAATTCGAGCAAAACAGAGGTCGTTAATTTCACGAGGAAACGAACCAACGTGAAAATCCTCGGGAAATTAAAAATTGACAATAGCAAAGTGACGGAAAAGCCCTCTGCGAGATACTTGGGGGGTCGTACTTGACAGACGTATGAATCCACATAGTCACATAACGTTAGCATTGCAGAGGGGGGCGGCCGCAATGAGGCGAACTCTACCCCCTTATTGCACGCAACTCTAACTTATCTATGATAACAAAATCCGCATTTATAAGCAGATTATTAGGCCAGCGATGACATACGCCCGTCCGGTGTTCTGCAACCTCTCAAAACTCAATTGTGATACTGGAGAGGATGCAGAACAAAGCGCTCCGTATAAACAAATAGCAGTAGATACATCCGACTGGATGATCTGCGCGAACTAGCGGGAGTAGAATGACTTCGTCACGAGAATTTCTGACAAGTTCTATAGAACGCACTTCCCTAAAATTCCGCTCACATGGAATATAACAAGAATCAGAGCAAATCACCATAGGAAACATGGCGTAATTTATCAAAATTTGGACCTTCACAATGAAATCGAAGACCAATAACTAAATCAAGCCCAAAAGGGTAATAAATCGATAGATATTAATTTTTTTAAACTGTTTTTTATTTCTTTTCCCAGCATGAGGCGCGAATAATTAATAATATAAGAAAACATAAAGACCGAATTTTTAATATAAAATAACAAGCCCCTAAACGCATAAGCTCAGGCAGGAGGCGTTTTAAATAAAAGTAATTGTTTATACAGGCATAAACTAGTATGCCAACGAGCTCACCTGCTAACAACTGCAGGGGCTGTCACTTCGCCCCCATAGGAGGGCAGTCGAAGTCCCCTAACAATAGAGCAAAAGTCCCTTCCTTTCTCTCTTACCCCCAACCAGAAGAGGACAAGAAGGACCAACTGTGATATGTACTGTAACGTAAATAAACTTAACTTGGTTTTAATAATTTATTTCACACTTAATCTACAACTTAATTTATATTACTACGCTACTGAATAGCTCGATCGTATGGGCTCGTTCAGACTGTCCTACTCCACTTGAGGTTTTCCTATTTATCTCCGATACAGCATTCTCGATGTTTCGAATTCGGACGGTTGGCGACGGCATGTTCCAATTGTTTCCAATATTGACCGTTGTTTTCCGCGGAAGAGCGCACTGGATGGTTCCGAATATCTCCGGGGATGATCTCATCGCTGTCGATGGCAACACGTGAGGCGACAGGTCCTTCTTGGTTTTTT